>QXTE01000073.1:5913432-6118278 GCA_003942145.1 Platysternon megacephalum
GGGGCGCAGGGGTGTGTGTGACTGTTGCTTCAGGCACCGCCCCCAGCAGTTCCCATTGGCCGGGAATGGGGAACTGTGGCCAATGCGAGCTGCTGGGGGCAGTGCCTGAAGCAACAGCCACACACACCCCTGCGCCCCTCCTTCCCCAGGTTCCAGCCGCTTCCTGGTGTGGCGCGGCGGCAGGGCAGGCAGGCAAGCAGGGAGCCTGCCCTGCCCCCGGTGCTGGTCGGCCAGGTAAACGTTGGGGGAGAGCGGGGGGGCCGGGAGGAGCTCGCGGGCCGCATGCAATAGCCCTGCAGCCGCATGCGGCCCGCGGGCTGCGTGTTTGAGACCCCTGGTTTATAGGTTAGCGAGGTAGGAGACTGGCTGTATGAATGGAACCTATCCTTATTGCACAGATTTCTATTGTACTGTGCTGTACATACCCAAACTATCTGTCCTCTTATAATTAGCTTAAGGTTGAATTAAACCAGGAGAACCTAGTTCAAACCGGCATGGTCTGTGCTGTGATCAAGGCTGAAAGGTTGAAGATCAAATGCCCTTTTCGTTCCAGCCGGTGGAGTAGAGTTAACCACTCGTAGTAATAGAATAGAACTGTACGTCCATTAAATATTACTTAGGAGGACAAAGGGCAAGTACTATGCCATGGCCAGCCGGGGCCACACCCAGAAGTCCTTACTCAGAGTAACCTCTTATTTACATCATTGGGGGGATTGCCTAAGTCAGGACAGTTTAAATTGGAGGTTGGGCAGAGTCTGTCACCTTTACTCCCATTGAGTAAGCACCTTACTCCACCAGATCGAAGACACTGCTCGGGGCATGAGGTACTAACACATTGTTACAAGGGAGGCAGGTTCAGGGACTAGGAAAGAGCTCAGGAGTTGGACTTGGATATTTTAGGCCCTGCTTACCTGGGAAGCTATACTGGTTATACAGATATATTTATACCCGTTTAGTCACATGTAGGGACGCTCTTCTACCAGAGTATCCACACAATGGTTAAACTATTGTAACTATATCTGTTTAAATTCACAGCTTAGCTTAGACCAGAGGTCGGCAACCTTTCAGAAGTGGTGTGCCGAGTCTTCATTTATTCACTCTAATTTAAGGTTTCGCGTGCCAGTAATACATTTTAACGTTTTTAGAAGGTCTCTATAAGTCTATAATATATAACTAAACTATTGTTGTATGTAAAGTAAATAAGGTTTTTAAAATGTTTAAGAAGCTTCATTTAAAATTAAATTAAAATGCAGAGCCCCCCGGACCAGTGACCAGGACCCAGGCAGGGTGAGTGCCACTGAAAATCAGCTTACGTGCCGCCTTCGGCACACGTGCCATAGGTTGCCTACCCCTGGCTTAGACCAAGAAAATGTCCCTGTACAGAAAAGGCCTTAGAAGCAGAACACAAGGGAGGATGGGGGGTGGGCGGGGATTCAAAGCCAAGTCTTCCCCTTAGAATCTATACATGCTTCTCGCCATACACTGGCAGAAAATGTGGTTCCCAACCAGAGGTGAAAGTAAGCTGGTACGACCCGGTATGGTGTACCGGCAAGAGCTGGTACGCTGTACCAGACCGGCTTCCCCAGGTGGCAATTTAAAGGGCCTGGGGCTCCCACCAGTGGCTGGAGCCCTGGGCTCTTTAAATTGCAGACCAAACCCCGCTGCCGGAGCCGGCGGAGATTTAAAGGGCCCGGGGCTCCGCTGTGGTAGCGGCGGCTGGGAGCCCCATGCCCTTTAAATCACCGACAGAGCCCCTGGCCGCCACTGCTACCCCGGGGCTCCAGCAGCAGGGTTCAGGTAGCGATTTAAAGGGCCCGGGGCTCCGCTGCAATAGCGGCGGCCGGAGCTCCGGGCCCTTTAAATGGCTCCCGAGCTCCGGGGCTCCCAGCCACCTCTGCAGCTGGTAGCTCCGGCAGTGATTTAAAGGCCCCAGGGCTCCCAGACGCCACTATGGCAGCCGGAGCCTGGGGCCCTTTAAATCTGGATTTAAAGGGTCCAGGCCTCTAAAGGCCCCACCTCTTCTGGTTGAGGCCTCGCCCCCTCTGGTTGAGGCCCCACCCCCTGCTCAGGACTCCAGCGTACCAGTAAGTCCTTTAAGTTACTTTCACCCCTTTTCACAACTGCCTCTGTAGCACCATCTGCCCTGTCACTGGAGAGCTCACTGTGTTGTGTTAGATCTGTATACAGGAAGCGGGTGTTCTGGGGGCGGGACTGAAGAGCTGTTAGGAAGAGTATCCCACACAGACCTTCCTTCCTAGAGCTGAGCCCAATGACAAAAACCTGAACCTTTGCTAACTTTTCTGGGAAAATCTCCTCTGGTTTGAATCTTCCCTGACTTTATAGGATGGAAGGTCCCAAAATGGTGGCAGATGGATAGTCCTTGGGAGCAGGGCTGGTGGTAGGGTATTATTATTGTGGGGGCAAGTGGGTATTTTGGGGTCCCTGGATGTTGTTGTTTTAAAAAACAAACAACCTTCCAGGTTTTCAGGAACTAGTCAGAACCCTGGAAAATCTTGGCGTTTAAGAGCTTAAAAAAGTAAAATTTGGCTACTGTGTTAGTATTTTGCTGTGATTTATAATTTTGGTCTTTCTGACCCGAATCTGAGTCCCCTTGAAGATTGTTTGGTGTGGCAAATGTCCCGCCGGTGGCACCGGGCCTGCTTGGGAGCAGTGTGAATGTGCAGGGAGGGGAGCCCCAGGGACCATGCAGGGTAAGCAGTGTCTGACCTGGAGAATGCTGTGTCCTTCAGCTAATCAGAGAGATCTGAGCTCTAAAGCCGGAACCTGTTTGTTTCATCGGGGGTGGGGGAACAAAGCCAAACACCCCCCCCCCCCCCCCCCCCCCCCCCCCCCCCCCCCCCCNTACTTTACAGTTTCCCTTTCCCACTCTCGCAGACCCTGGGTTTGCATGGGAGGAGTGACCCAGCAACCAAAAGTGGAACTTTCTCTAAAGCAATTACTGAGTTATATACTGTAGCCTCCTCTGTGCAGCAATATATTCACAGGCAGCTACAGCATCCCGCAAAGTAATCTATTTAAGGTACTGAAGTCAATTCCACCCTCAGTTATTAAAATAGCACATGCTGTATTGTTGCTGCAAACATACTTAATTCAGCATGGCAGTGTCTTGGCAGTTAAGCCATCTCAATGGGTAGTAATCCTATATGCTGCTCTCCATTCATGATATCATGTTTTATCTATGCTACTGATCACCCATCTTTCAAGGCACTGCTGTTTTCTGGCAGCCTCTCTCGCTGAGTTTTCTATGGAAAGCTATAGGAGAGAAGGAGCTGTATCGTATTCATCTGTGATGACCACTTGCTAGATTTCCTGTGGCTCTTGCAGCATCGTCTGCAGTAGAGCTGACTGGGAATTTTTCATTGAAACCTTTTTTTTTTTTTTTTTTAAATACCAATTTGCCGAAACTGAATATTTTCATGGTGTTGATGAACCTTTCACTGTGAGAGGATCTCAGGACAGGATGGAATTTTTGGTCAAAACTAGAGTGAGAGAGACGAGTGGGTCAGGTACCCAGCTGGGACTTAGAGGAGAGTTCACATCTTTGCTTCTGCCTGATTTAGAGCAGGGGCTCACACCCATGTGTCCCACATCCCAGGTGAGTTCCCTAATCACCACGCTATTCTGGGATCTTTCTGGTTTTTCCTGGAAAATGTTTCTGTTTTTGTCCTGATGCAGGAAAAAAAAAATTAAATCTCAAAATTTTTCACAGGATGGGAAAATAGCTTCCCACCCAGCTGTTGTCAGCTGTCCCTTGCAAGACTTCTGAATCCAGGCCAGGCCAGTGGTCACAGTAGCAGCACAGGCTGGGTTTGGTTAGACTGGCAGCAATTGAGCCAGAGAGAACTACAGGGTCCTGTCTGTGTCCAACAGCCTCAGTAAAGAATCCCTCTCTTCTCTACCACTACATTGGAAACAAGGATGGTGTGCTGGACAGGTGGCTGCTCTGCCGTAACCTAGGGATACTATAGGTTGACCTGCTTACCGGGATGTTTACTGTATGAATATGTTGGTTTAGCTTAATAGTAAGTTGTTGGGCAAAACAGCAACAAGTGAAACAGTAGCTTGAGATAAGCTACCTCCTGGTAACACTTCAGGGTAGTTAAGAGACAATGCCTGAGCTATTAACAGTGAAGATCCTATATCTGGGCTCCAGCTATGTTACAAAGCTTGCTTTGCCAATTCTGGGAACCAACAGATCAAAGAAACTATAACAATTAAAGACACACTCTGTCCAGAAGTCAGGGGGCAGTTGTGGTGGAGAAGCTATTCAGACTGAGGGCTTGTCTACACTACGGAGCTTTTTAGCAACAAGGCTGTGTCGACACAGCCTTGTCGCTAAAAGTCAGCGAGTGTGAATGCTCTTTTGTGGTATTTTGTCGGCACTTTTGCTGACAAAATACTTCCAGCCCCATGAGCAGCATAAGCTTTGTTGGTAGGAGAGCGCTCCAGCTGACAAAGCCGCGTTCACACTGCCGCTTGCAACTTTTGTCTTTCACGGGGGGGGCTTTTTTAATTACCTGCGAAAGACAAAAGTTTTGGCGACAACTGCGCAGTGGAGACATACCCTTACACACACAGACTGGGGATGTCACATGAAGCTAGGCCTGCATAAGCCATGATCGTGAAGTGGTAGGTCTTAAGATAAGGTAGACTTGCATATAGACTTTGTTTGTTGTTTTAAAATCCTTTTTCTTTTATGTTATGCTTTATTTCTACTGTCAAGAGTAAACACTATTTTGATTTAAGAAGGCTGTCTGGCCACTCTGTTCCCCACTGGTCTCAGACTCCCGAAGGGAAGAACCATGGGTGCTGAACCTAGTTGGATTGCAAGGTAAGCAGGGCTGATCCACAGGGACAGGTCTAAGAGCGGGAGAAGTGGGTGATTCCACTCCACGAGAGGTGAAGGCACAAGGGCAGACACCTTAGGAGGGTGTTCTCAGAGAGGGAGCCAGGGGTGGAACACACAGATGAGTGCACCCCACCCTCTGGAAGTGGGTAATCACACTCTGGAGGGAGTGGAGGCTCTATAATGACCCACCAAAGCGAGATCATAGAGATCTGAGGTGTCTTATGTGTCAGGGAACAGAGCACATGTGGGCAAACGGTCAGGGATCATGGTGCATGGGGCTGCAATGTGCCCCAGCAGGTTAACATACTAGCTCAGGTGCAGCCACATGGCGGCCAGACTCGGTAGCTGGAAAGGCAAGTTCACTGCCTCCTCCTTATTGTGGAAACTGGTGTATTGCCACAGGGGATCCCAGTTCCTGACCCACAAGGAGCTGGGGGCAAAGAGAGGAATTTGGCTCTGTGGATGGATCAAGGAATTGCCCCGAAGGAGGGAAATGGTTTCATCCTATACATGCAACTTGAGATGGGGACAGACACCTTGAGAAGCCATGCCTAGCTGGAGGGTAGGGGACCTGAATCCATTCTATATGTGCCACTGGGGAACCAAGAGTTACCGGGGAACCAAGAGCTTGGTCCAACCAGCTTTGAGAGATTCTACATTGGCAATGAGGATGGCATCGAAACACGCTTGCGCAAGTTATGACATTAAGGGTCTCAAGGTTCCGAGCCCTGGTGATATTGCCCAATTGCTGCAGGGTTTAGAACTTCCAGTGACCAATCAAATTCCTCCTTTCCTAGTGCCGGTCTTACTTTGTGTGAAGAGTTAAGGCTTCCCCCAGAGTAATGGAAACACAAGAGAGTTAAGAACTTGCTGAATTAAGGGTCTGATACTAACTGATTTCAGTGGGAGCTAGGGATACTTAATGCCTCATGGCCTCAGTCTGTGGCTTTGCGGTATTAGTGAAGCCTGGTTGAAGTTTAATGAACATTCTGTATCAGGAATAGACGCTACCATGCTGCAAAACTTTGTTATCTGTGCTGCTGGGATATTGCAAACCCTACAGCACATGCTCCTTGCTCTAGCTGTCGTGCTGCTAGGTCCTGCTGTTTCCTTCCATATTTATCCGTCCATTATCTGACCTGCCAAGACATGCAGTTCTTCTCCATATGATCACAGATTTCTGTGATCAAACTGAGAGCAAAATATCATGTCTGCTGATGCTGACAAGAAAATACCCCAACTAGTTTCTGGTACAATTACTAGTTAATTGTGCAGTAGGTCAATAAAGTAGGATGTTGTTTGTTGTGCTTTAACTGGGTCCTTCTGAGCATGAGAGTTGGTCTCTTTCTTTGCAGCTGCTGAATTTATCCCTGTGGCAAGGTGTAAATGTGCTCCAGCATGCATAGGATTACTCCATTCCAACCTATCACATGTCTGATCTGGGTGGGGTTATAAAAGGAAAAGGGGAAATGATGTAAGGTGGCTATTGCAGAGGAAGGCTATGCCTTCTCCTCTCCTGCTGGCTGTACCTGGAAAGACCTTGGGTGGTTATTTACCCAGTGGTTTGAGTCGATTTGTTCTGGTTTTGAGTCTTTGTTTTGAAATAAAACAGGCCCAGAAGAAAGGGATGTGCAGTGACCTGTAGTTGGGACTCTTCTTTTTCCATCCCCAGCTGGCCAGTCTGTACGCTGCCATACAGCCCCTTAGGACATTATTGGCAGAAGAGGGAATAGAAGCCAAGAATGCACACTACCAATCCCTTGGTTCAGTCATTGCACACTACCACCTCCCAGTCCAACAAGAGGCTCCTACCTTTAGAAATAGGTGTCTTGGCCAGACATGTACAAAGCAAATGCCTTTCCTAAGGAAGGGTACCTTCTAAAGAAATGTATTCCAAATAACACTGTGCTGCATGAATACGTAAAGTAACAGACTTAAAGAATATCATCTTCCTGTCAGAGTACAAGATAATGATAGTTGTCTAACCACTTCTGTAGCAGAATTACTGTTATTCCCAAGCAGTTGTGTGTTGGATTAATAACAACCAGTGCTGGCGGAAAGAGAGATGTCAGGGGTCAGTGCCTCCTCGTGGGATACACCTTTGGAAAATGCCATCACGTTAACACCTTCTGATTCCCTCCTAGTGTCAAGAGATTGTGGTGTTGAATAAAAACACCCTACTGTGCAACAGGAAAACAAGGCACATAAAATTCAAAGAGTTAGGATTCCCATGGTAGGGCAAAATCTGTACTGAACATGTGAATGGAAAAAAGAAAGGAGCCACAGGTATTACCAGCAATATGGGGCTATAGCAAGGGGATTCTCCATCACTGGCAGTTTTAAAATCAAGATTGGCTGTTTTTCTAAAAGAGGTGCTCTTGTGCAAACAGGAATTAATTCAGGGAAATCCTATGGCCCATGTTATAGAGGAGGTCAGACTAGATCATCACAGTAGTCCCTTCTGGCTTCATAATCTGTGAATCTAGGACAGGGTCAGGCATAGGAACAGAGGCCTGTGTGCTATTGATTAACTGTTGTGTTATGAGCTTCCAGTACAGACGCACTCTGGAATATGTTAGTTATTTGTACAGTCAGGTGATGGGGGAGGGCTGTATTTGCCAATCAGAGGAGAGGATTGTAAGCTTCAAGCTAGTCATAGTGATATGACTCTGCTACTTATGCTATATAACATTTTCCATATGCCGGGGGAATTCCCAACTGGACCTTACCTCCATCCCTCCTACAGGCAGTTGCGTATCACTAGTGGGTGTGTTTCATGGTTGCTATGTCTAATCTGAGGCTGAGTAGTGTTGTGTCATCAACAACAACATTCACAGCCTCCGTTCTTTTAGTGCTCTGTCCCATTTCTAAAGGTCACTCCCTGTGAAAATATTGAATGAAGCAGCAACGTTCCCTGAGCATCCCCGGTTAGTCTGAATTGCTACAAGGACCAGGATGCAAGTGGTAGGCACAGCACCATCTGACATGAAGAGGGTCTGTGGTCCAGTGGATAGGCCCCCTAGACTAGGCTGGAGAAAACCTTTTGTTCTAGTCCCAGTTTTGCCTCTGACCTTCTGGGTGGCCCTTAGACAAGGCCCTTTTTTGGTCTTGTCCATTTAGACTGTAAGCTGTTTGGGGCAAAGACCGTCTCATACTATGTGCCCATGTTGGTTGGGTCCATTGGGCTCTACTATAATATTTAATAATAATAAATGCAACCCACCTCCCAGCTGCTATATCTGTAGGCAGTGAATTGCTATAAAAGATCTGTAAGGTCCAACCCCTTAGAGGCTAGTGCAGAATTGTTTCCCCTAAAGAACATTTCACTTGCAAGATTCCATGACAAGAAAATTTCACCCTTTAGTGCTTGTTTTTTTGGTGATTTGCCATCGCTGGAATGTGCTGAGATTGATGTCTAGGCTCCGAGAACTTGCAGGTTGTATATCAATCACTTACCCTAAAAGACTGCAGCTGTTCCGACCAAATGTGTCTCCGGTCCAACCCCTCCCTCCCTTGTAGCCCTCCAGCTGAGTAACAAAATGGCAGATAATAGCTACTGCATATTGTGACTGATGCTGTAAATACAGTTTTTAAAAAATCAGGCTTAATAATAGTCTTTTCCTGGCAGTGTATCTTGTTTATATGAATTATAGCAAGCAGGCATTAATTAGGATAATTATATATGGAAAGGGAGCGCGCTCCACTACTGGAAAATGCTGGTGGAAAAAGCTGGCCACATTCATCATTGAGATTGATCAATGACAAAGAAACTCATCTATGTATCTCTCTAAGCATTTGTACAGTGCTTATCACTGAGGTATCCTTCTGATCCTTTTCAAAGGTACTCACGCATCAGATAATTAGATGTTTCAATTAACCAGAGAGATGAGCTCAGGCTGCAGAATTCAGACTCATATCTGGGTCTCCAAATTCTGAGGCTGTTCAGATCTGGAGTCTTAAATCTCAGGCCCATCTCTGATCAAGTTTCTAAATTTCCCCCCTGGATGTTGAGACATTTGCAAATGCTTCTGCCAGACAGAGAATATCAAATCTAGTAATGGTGAATAATTAACTCTGAGTTCATCATCTTGATCCCGGCCCCTCTCCCTTCCCGCTGCTCTCACTGATACTACCTCTTCAGTCTGGTCATCTGAGCTCCTTCTGTCTCATATCCCAGCAGTCACTAAATCCTCCTGCTGTTCCTCCCACTAAAAACATCAAATTCATCCTTCCCTTTCTGTCGTCACTGCCCATCTTGACATAACCTCCCGACTGACGCCTAAGCCAAGCCTTTTCCATCTTTCCAAAACACAGCCAAGACCACTTTTTCCCTTTCTTAAATCAGCAGCTCCCCTTCTGTATTCCCATTCAGTTCAAGCTTCTCATCTTCAGAGCACTCCACAGTACCACTCCTACATCTCTGATCTCATTGCTTCCTACATCCCTCCTGCACTCAGCACTCTGCTCAAGTCTCCTTAACATTTCTCTTGGTTTCCTTTATTCATTCCTGATTCTGTGCTTTCTTGCAGGCTGCCTTTGTATTTGGAGCTGCCGCCCAATTGGCATTTATCAAACAGCCTCCCTCACCTTCAGATCACCCCGAAATGGTACAGATGAGTCACAGTCAAAATCCAGGATCCAGACACCCCCCAGACTCAGGGGAAGGGGGGAGAGTCTGAAATCTGAACCTAGATCTGGATTTCAGAGTCAGGGCACTTTTTCTATAATGAGCAGAAACAAACAACTCTCAACCCCACCATCCCATTGTCCATGGGTTCAAAATCTGGATTTGAATTTTACAGTTTAGGCCAATTTCTACTAAAAATCACAGAGCAGAGTTGGGAAAGAACCCAAGGGTCTTGACTCCTATCTGCAGCCATTATATCACACTCCCTCCCTGTCATGCTACATCAGTTGCTTAAACCTTAAAGACTGATTTACTCTAACACAAGAACATCTAAGGCTCAGATTTTCAAAAGAGTTTAGCACCCACAATCAGGGCCAGATTTTAATCAGAGCTCAGCTCCCATTAGGGTACTTAAATAAATATGGAGATATACCTATCTCATAGAGCTGGAAGGGACCCTGAAAGGTCATCAAGTCCAGCCCCCTGCCTTCACTAGCAGGACCAAGAACTGATTTGGCTGGGTCTTCCAAAAGAGCTCATCCTGTTGGGGCCTCAACTCTTTCCAAAGTCAGGTCTGCTGGGTACCAAGCACTGTGGGAAATCTGGCCCCAATTATAAGAGCTGAGCACTTGATCACCTGGCCCTGAGCTCATTTGAACATCTGGCCCTATAATTCCAGATGAAATCAGTAGGGGCTGGAGTTGCTCAGAACCGCTACAAGCCAAGCCCAATGGCTTGAAGTCAGTGGAAAGCGCACATGCATCCAGAGGTGAATTTCAGGCAAAGATCCAAAAAGATGAATCCAAAGATCCAAAAAGCTGGCAAGTTGCTGCCAAAACATTAGATTCTTCCCTTCTCTCCTCTTTTCTTTATTTTATTTCTTTTAATATTTTATGACGGGTTGAATTAAAACTTTAAATTTTTAAGCCCATGAGTTGGTGTGTGAAGGCTCTTTCCCTGCCATTTGCTACAGCTGAAATTGTCTTTGTTTTGACATCTCCACTGATGCTTGTAGAATGTCCTGGTATGGCTCTTCCTTTAGAAATACCAATTTTCAGGATTTAAAGGGGCAATGTCAAGTTTGTTAGGCCTCAAAATTAACACACTTGGTCAGGTAGCAAGTTAGTAGTAGTTAAATGGAATTACTTTAAAAAAAGCAAAATATATTTTTAAAAAATTGAGGTACCAAATAATTAACAGAAAATGTGTGGACTTTACATAAAAAATAAATATGTCTTAATGAAGAAGACCATACCTGGAATCTGTATTCAGTTTTGGGGACCAGAAAGATATCGACAAGCTGTATTCAGAGAAAAGCAATTCAGATTTAGGAGTTCATTTCAGAGAAGAGCAACAAAAATGATTGGGAACTGATGCAATTGACCGATGAGGAAAGTTTTCAAAGAAAAAACTCTGTATGGCTTGGTTAAATGCCATCTGCCGTAGAGGACACAATAGCCTATGAATATTTAAAGTATGTAATCATTGAAGTTGCAGAGGTAATATTTGAGGTAGTACACTGGGGTTTAATTAAAGGTAATTGGATGAAATTAATAATGGGAAAACATCGGCTGAATATCAAGGGGAAGAAAACCCTGACAGTGAGAGATCTATCGAGCTGCATTGATGTCTGGCAAGGGGAGTCCCATCAGCTGGGACATAAATTGTAGACTGTACATATAGCACTATAGGAAGAGATCTGCAAAGGCCAGGTGGGTGCCCAAATCCCACTGACTTTCGGTGAGGAATGTCAATGAGAGCTGGGTAATAACTGTCCTTTGTGCCTTTGAAAATCTCTCCTGTAGTGAACAATTCTGCATTGGCAGGGGATGGGTGAGTTGGTCCCATAGTTCATTTCCTTCAGCAACATCTATGATTCGGTACCTGCCAGAACTTGTGGTTAGTCCCTCATATTTCTGTTTCTCCTGCACAGTTGATGAGCTCAGTGACATCTCAGGACCTGATCTTGCTCTCCTTCCTCAGGCCTGTTGACTTTTTTCTTTGTAAGGAATGCAGGATGGGGGTCTAAAGCAACGGTGGGGACCTCCTCTGAGTCAAATTTCTGTTTCACCAGGTTCTAATTAACTGAAGCAAGAAGTGTAGTTTCAGGGAAAGCACTACTTAAAAGCATACCAGTACAGTAACTATTTCTCACCAGGGCCTGGTAAGTAAATGGAAAGTGAGTCTCTATCATCTTCTCTCCCCTGGTCTAAAGACTCCATTCTCTTGCATGCTGGGTACTCATTTACACCTGTGGAGGCTCAGACCAATAGTAGTGTCTTATATGCACTTTGCCTAGGTGTAAAGGAGTACCCAAATTTGCAGGCTCCCTTCTGCCTTGTCTCACTTCCTTTTCTTGTCAGGGAGAGAGTGGGTTATGTTGAATGTTGCTTATCATCATCAGTACTGCCCTTTAAAGAGGAAAGCTTCTTTGAACAATGCAGGAATGATCATCGTTCCACACTGAATAACCCAAGGTATCTCTAGATGCCGGCAGAATCCTTAGACATAAGCTATGAAAACATTGTAAGGAGTTTTTACCGTTAGCTAGATGTGGGTTGGAACCAAAATCTATCTCATTGTAATGGGCCATCGCAAAAGTTCTGCACCTGTTGAACTCCAGACCCAGATTGGGTGGCTCAGTCCCACCTCTCCCTTGCCCACTCTACCCTCTTTTCTCTTTGAACCTTATTAGCACTTTATCCAGCGACCCCAGAATACTGCCAGATTTCTAGAAATCTGCCAATCACTACTAATGACATGTGTGGTGGTGGGAACAGGGCTTATAATGCTTGTTCTGTGTCCATTTAAGATTATGAAAGGGAGGGAGAATATTTCTGGTGTATTTATTTATTCATTGACCCATTCATCTCGCAAGCTGGAGTTGGCTTTGTGGTCTTCTTCTTCTTCTTAGCGTATGCACAACATGTCTCCGGTGACACGTGACTAGGATACATCACCAAATTTGGTCCGCTGGTTGGATCATTAGCTTGCCCGGCTCAGGCCGGATACTGACGGGGAGTGCGACGTGAACACTGATCCATGCCCCTTGGCTTTGTGGTTAGTGCTGTGCTTGGAATAATAGGCCTTCAAGGAGAGATCCTGCTTCTTCTCTACTTTAGATCCAGTCCAGGCCTGGACTATAAGTAGGCTTGGAAGGATAATTTTTTTTATCAGTAAATGTCAGTAAACATCGGTTTCACCATATACACAAGCTGACAAAAAATATTTCCATCGATAAAAATTGATAGGCAAAGTAAAGATAATGCTGCTTGAGAACTTACCAGAGTTTGATGTAAATATATTTAAATGATTATAAAGCTTCACCTTTGTGAATCTCAATGTCTACTGTCATTAAATAATTATTGCCTGAACCCCTCGCAATTGCCCACAACTGTGAAAATTTAAATCAATAAAAATTTAAAAAATGCTTAAAAATAAACTTTGATATTATCAGTCAAAATTATAAAAAAAAAATATTGAATTCTGCCACTATAGTGGAACTGCCAGGGTTTCCCTGTGAGTTCCAGAGATGCTATACAAAGAGACTGCATCCAGAGCAGTGCTAAGGGGTAGCGTACTCTGCAGTAGCATGGAGCGGTGTGGCCATTGGCCAACCAGGCCGTGACCTACACAGCTCCTATGCCCAAAAACCTCATGTAAGATAAATGTATCCCTGACCATTACCAGAGTAGCAGTTGTTGGGTGACAGCAGAGGTGCTCTGCAGGCCAAGAGGAGAATTTCATTCCCACTTCCTTTTTGTATGTCACCGGCACAAAGCCTGTTTCATGTTGCGTGGTAAGGATTCCATCCGAGGAGCTCAGAGGTGAGAGAGGGAAAAAATAACATCAAGTTCATTACGAATGAATGATTAATTCAACTGAGTTTCATTGGCACTGCACAAGCAACCTGGGGAGAGGAAAATCTAGTTCTGTTTGATTCTGTTTGATTCTCCACATGCCTCTCTCCTGACAGCAGCGTATCAGGTTAAAAATACTACACACCATGCTAGAATGATCACACCTTCAGGGTCTCACGTGGCTGTTAGATGTTGTGTGGAATCAGTAGATTTATACAAAGAAATATTTTTTACACGTCAAAGATACCACGAGTTAGTGGCTCCATGGACCTGAGTTTAAACATGTGAATCTGGATGTCTCATCACTCAGTAGGGTGACAAAACTCAGAAGGCCTGATTCTGATCTCGCTTCCAACCATGTAACACTATTGACTTCATTAGAGTTTCTTCTGATTTTAACACAGGTGTAGTCAAGATCAGAATTGGAACCCATAACTCTCCTCCAAGTTTTGGTTGCATTAATGGAGTTAATCTGTTCACTACTCTGGCCCAAGTCCCTGTAAATGATATGACAGGGTACTACAATTTCAGTCTCTTTTACAAGTTCCTTACTCCTAATACTTGCAAATTTAATTATGACTTTCATTAGCATTAATTTGCATTTAGCAGGGACATCATTACCCTTGTTAAAGGAGACCTTTTGGTAACTTGTTTCCAAAATGTCTTTTAAATCTTGCAAGTTAAAGCCTCTCATTTGTTGTGCACTTGCTAATGGGTCCAATATAATCACTCTCAGCTCAATCAAAACAAAATCTCAGTTGGTTAATCATGAGGAAATCTTTAAAATAGGAAAAAATGGGACCTCTCCCAGTTACAGTGGTGGAACCCAGTGCCCTCACAGTTAAATAAACGTGAGCAGATGGCTTTATTAAGAAGGGGGAAGTAACTGGAAAGAACATGCATTTTTTCCATCCCTTTCGTGTGTACTTCTAATTATTTTATATGCCTGTGTTGTCTTCTGAGGTGACTTAGCCAGCACTGCTGAACAATCACTGCAGAACAAATATCTACTAAATAGCTAACATTTGGTATTCTGGTGGTCCCATTGGTGCTGTCTTCAAGTACTGCCTATGCCCTACATTCAGACAATGCCAAGCCTTGATTGCATGTTTGCACTTGATGGATGAGCCAGCCCTTGGCTGCTCTTGCTCCTCTGGAACACGGTGCTCTCAAGAGCACAGACTTTGGTTATTTTTTATTTTTTCCCCTTGCCCTTATTGTTCCTTCCTTTGACGAAGCTTATAATAGGCCGGGATAATTAAATAAACTGATTCCGTAATCCAAAGAGAATGAGAATACATGTCACGTTTTTTAAGAGTCATGCAAAATGACATTTTTATTGTGCTTTGCTCTGAGCCAGGAACAGTGTTCGGCCTGTAAACCAGACAAATTCAATTTGTCACCCACTCTTTTTTAAAAAATGCATTTAAAAAAAAAAAGCTGCAGTGGAATCAATCTGCTGTTGTATCAGCATTATTCCAAAAGCTTTTATTTGTTTTTATTTCAGATTCCCTCCCCCTCCCTTTGCAGTTCTTAGAACCAGGAACCATTCCAGCTCCTATTGAAGTCAATGGCAGAAATCCCACTGATTGCAGGAGCTACAAGCTGTCATATGAGATTGGTACCTTGTACCCATCCTTTGCTCTTTACGTACTACTCAGAAGGCTAGGGTCCAATGTCGGATACACTATAACTCTGGAGTAAGTCCAAGGAAGCAGAGTTGGCTTTGGGTCATGTGCTTGCAGGGCTGCCTGATTTGTGAGAGCTAGAAAAGTAAAGGAGAATCTCAAATTTAAAAAACTTCTCACCACTTCTCAGCAAGTATTTGGTGAGGTCTCACACTGGTAAGATTTTTCCATTACTCCAGGGATATTAACTAGTAAACTATGACATGATCAGAACAAAACTACACCCTGGGGCAGGGCGGGGCAGCGGGAGAGAGACAAAGTACATTCGTAATTCAGTAACCTTGATTGCGTGTGTGTATCTGTTCACTTACCACATCACAAAATTTCATTATGTTCAATGTGCCTCCCAGTCAGTGTGTGAATTAAAGGGATACAGGCAAAAAAATCCCCACTTTTCTCTCTCTAATGTGTTTTACCTTCTGTTGTTGTTACAAGCAACACCTAAAATTACTGGAGCTGAAAGATTAGAAAGAACAATTGATATTTCCCCATGTTTCAGTTTTTCTTCTATTGTTTGACCCTACTTTGTGTGTAGTCATGTCAGAGGGTAACTCGCCCTCTGAGTTAATCGGGGGCTCAGCCTACCTCTGCCAGGCTCCACAAGGAGGAATGAGGCAGCTCAGATTCACCTGGGACTAATTAATTCGCCGAGTAATTGGGAAGAAGTTAATTAGGCAGAGAAGCATCTGGGCCCGATGAAAGGAAGGTTCCACCTTCCCCTCTCCCACTCCCCACTCCGACCCCCCCACACACACTTAGCCTATGTCTACACTGGCAACTGAATGACAAAACTTTTATCTTTCAGAGGTACCCTTAGACGTCTGTTATTCGGAAGAGGAGGTTAGGTGGTAATATCAGAAAAAAGGTAGACTTACAAGGAAGAGGCAAGCATTAGCAGCAAGTAACCTGGGGCAATTTTGCAACCCCCTATTAAGCAAGTAGTTCTTGTTCACAAATTGCATTAAAATAAATGAGACTCAGAAAGGGTTTGTAGGATCCAGGCACTTTGGCTGTGTGCCCATGCGAAGATAGAGAAAACTTAAGCACACCAAAAACTACAGAGGATTAAAAACCTTTCTACCTTGTCAGTTTTGCTATAACTATCTAAACTCTGACACAGTACATCTAAAATCTGGTGTAATTATCTAAGGCCAGATTCTTTTAACCCTTATATAATCTTCCTACAACTGAGCAAATGTATTGCCTTGGGAACAGAGGTTAAGCTATGATAACATTTCTCCATCTGCAGAGCTGCATGTAGTTCTGGAAAAATACAGGGGAGCGGGGAGTTCATCACGTTTTTCAAGGGTATGTACTGTGTCATATAGCAACTGTCACATTGAATCACCATGGGAATGTTGTGGCTACACATGCCAACCCAACTTCAGCCCTATCTGTGAACACAGAGCAATCCGTGCATACTTCTTTGGTTGGTGATATTCTGTATGGGAACGGATGCTTGTTCCTTTTTTGGACAGGAGGCTTTTAGTGCAGTGCAAGAACCTAGCCAGTGGCCTTAACCATCAGATCCCTATAGGTGGGTGGTTCATAGATTGGACGGCCAGGAAGGACTGTTCTGATCATCTAGTCTACCCTCCTGCATAGGACAGGCCACGGGACTTCCTGAATTAATTCCTTCTTCCAGCCCAATAGCTGTGGATTGAACTAGAGCATCTCTGATAGAAAACCATCCAGTTTTGATTTAAAGTCTGCCAGGGATGGAGAATCCACCACAACCCTTGGTAACTTGTCCCCATGGTTAATTACCCTCCCCGTGAAAAATGTGTGACTTATTTGTAGTTAGAATTTATCTAGCTTCAACTTCCAGTCAGTGGATCTTGTCATAACTTTATCTGCTACATTAAAGAACCCTCTATTATCAAATTTCTGTTCAAATTTCAAATCAAATTTCTGTTCCTCATGTTGGTTTTATAGATTGTGATCAAGTCACCCCCGACCATTCTCTTTGTTGGCGGGATGTGTTTCCTGTAGAGATGGGAAAGGAAATGAGGAGACTTAGTTGTTCAATATCTGAAATATTTGAACGTTAGAAAATGGTTTGTAAGGAACAACTTTGAACAAAGGCTTAATTTATATAAGTGTTCATGGAGTGAGGTTGCGTTTTCTTTTCTTGTATGGAATCCCACAATGCGGCCGTTCACTTGTGTGATGAACCAAAACCTCGAGCTGAGATCTGCTGCCATAGAAAACTGTTCTGCGTCTGTTCTTGTCACTTTGGGAAAACACGCAGTGAAAGGACAAAAAGTGAGAAGCTCAGTGAAGGGAGTAATGGCGGGGGGGGGGGGACACGACGACAGAAAACTAGAGTGAAGGAAGCAGTAAAAGCAAAGAGCAAGTCCAAAATACGCATCACAAAAAATATGTGAGGTGGGGGAAGCAAACATTGAACAGAGTTCTGTTTTCAGTATTAGTTTATTATTTGTGGTGCTTAGGAACCCCAGTCATGGACCAGGACCCCATTGTGTTAGGTGCTGTACAAACACAAAAGGACTATCCTGGCCTCAAAGCAGGTGGAGACAGATCAGGGAGGACAAGGAAGCCATTAAGGACTCTAATGCTTAACTAAAGAGCCTGATTGTTAGAAGCATTGAGCCCATTAATGACTTTAGGTGCTCAGCACGTCTCAGGATCATTATTGTATGATGGTAGTGACTAGTGCCCCCAATCACAGACTAGGTCTCCATTGTGTTAGCCACTCTATATACATTTCAACACATTCAAATTAGGCATAAAACACAAAAAAATTTAACAGTGAGGACAAGTTACCAAGGAAAATGGTGGGTTAAAGACTGTGGCCTATGACAGATCATTGAGATGGCCTAATAGTCCCTTCTGGCATTAAACTCTCTGAAAACAGATATCAGGACTCCATTGTGCTAGGCTCTATACCAGAGGTTCTCAAACTTCATTGTACCTCGACCCCCTTCTGACAACAAAAATTATTACATGACCCAAGGAGGGGGGACCGAAGCCTGAGCCCAGCTGCCCCGGGTGGCAGGGCCAAAACCCAACCTCCACTGTCCCGGGCAGGAGGGCCAAAGCCGAAGCCCTTGGGCTTTGGCTTTGCTCCTGGGCAATGGGGCTCTGGCTTTGGCCCCACTCTCAGGCCCCAACAAGTCTGACCCTGGCCCTGGTGACCCACTTTGGGGTCCTGACCCCCAGTTTGAGAACCCCTGGTCTATACAAATACCTAGTAAGAGACGGTCCTTGCCCCCAAATGGTTACAGTCTAAATATATGATGACAGGCAACAGGTGGGTAAAGCAGACAGGGAAACACAAGTGAAGTGATTATAATTAGCATAATAAGCAGCACTTACAGCAGGGGTTCTCAAACTGGAGGTTGTGACCCCACAGGGGATCACGAGCTGTCAGCCTCCACCCCAAACCCCACTTTGCCTTAAGCATTTATAATGGTGGTATAAATTAAAAACACTTTTTTATATATTTAAGGGGGGGATCACACTCAGAAGCTTGCCGTGTGAAAGGGGTCACCAGTACAAAAGTTTGAGAACCACTGACTTACAGCATTCCGGTTGTCTCATCACTGAGTATATTGTCGACCCCACAGCAGAGGTGAGTGTTAAGGAAGGATTTGATGGAGGTCAATATAACTGCTTGGTGAATTTTTACAGGGAGCTCTTCTAATGCATAAATGGCACATGGGAGACAGAGCAAAGGATCAGTCTCTAAATTAGATACAGGTAGTGCACGGAATGTGATGTCAAACATAGGTGCCATTTTGCATGCAGCACTAGATGCCAGAACCGTTTTTTTGCCAGAGGGAAACAGCCTGCCATAGGGTAGGTTTCAGTGTTCTAGGGAGTCTGATGTTCCTAGGATGTTGTTGAGTGGGATAAAGAAAAAGTAGTTAATTCAGCAAGATTGGATAACAATGCCAAAGGGCAGCAATCAAAACATCTGCTTCTCACTCTGGGTCAAGCAGTTACAGGCAGCTTCCTGACAACTAAGAAGACCTCTGTGGAGTAACATAAGGCTCTCCTCAGAAGCCCATGGAGGGGCGAGCCCGCGGGTAGTGTAACGGGGTACACTGAGGCAGTTACAGCTAGAGCGGCACCTTTGCGACTTCCTGTTTCCGAGAGGCAGGCATTTGTTGGAGATCAAGCTGGGTGGTTTCGCAGTCAGGCAATGTCTCACCTGAATCATTACCACTCCTGGGAATTAGAGATGGGTGCGACTCATCCAGTCCCTCTGCCTGCCAATGCAAGCTTGTTCCTCAATGTGCCTTTGTCCAATCTAGTTTGAAGTGCTCCAAGAGACTGTTCTTCCAGCATTTCCTTTGGGAGGCTGCACCATACATTACTAGCTCTTGCTGTCACAAAGTTTCCACTGATATTTAGCCCAAGTTATCCCTTTGCTCCTAGCTCTCCCCTCTGGTACTGCCCTCAATAATTCCTCTCCATTCTTTGTGTTAGCAACCTACAAATATTTTAAACTGTCATGTCCAGCATAGTCATTGCTTAGCTGAGCTCTTTGAGCTCTGATTTAGATCTTTTAATCTTTGCTCATCACTTCAGCCCCCTATTATTTTTTTTGTCTCCTCTCTGACTTTCCTCCAGTTTGTCATTCTCATTCTAGTAATGTGGTGCCCAGGACTGAATACAATATTCCAGGTATGACTGCACTGAAGCCATCATTGGGTATGTCTACACTGCATGTGGAGGTGTGATTGTAGCACAGATAGATATCTCTAATCTAGGTCATTGATACCAGTATCCTGCTGGGGAGCCTGGGTAAGTACCCTGATTGCTAGCCTGTGCCACCATGTCTACACTACTATTGTTACCTATACTAGCTAGACTAAAGCTAGCAAGGTATGCTTCTCTATGCTACAATCAGACCTTCACTTGCAGTGTAGACATACCCATAGAAGGGACAACAGTCACGTCCCTGCTCTTGATGTCTCTGCATTTGCAGCCCAAATCTGCATTGGCCATTTTGCTGCTCTCTTTCTTCTGAATAGATTATACCCATCTATGATGGTCTAGTGTCCATCATTCTCACTAGATGATTAGCTCTATCAGTTAGAGTCACTTCTTCAGGGTTGTGGATCAGGCCCATCTCTAGTTAATAACTTTAGTAGCAGAGACTCAAGGGTGAAATTCATCCATGCAGTGGGCCAGCACAATGAATGGGATCAATTTCATGCTTATAGACTAGTTTACTGTGAGTATAAGATTGTTGTATACTTACTAGTTTCTAATAGTGTACAGAGCTGTGGTTCATGGCATTTGCTCATAGGAATGGAGCAAAGAATCCTGTGGCACCTTATAGACTAACAGAGGTTTTGCAGCATGAGCTTTCGTGGGTGAATACCCACTTCTTCGGATGCAAGTACTTACTTACTTACTTACTTGCATCCGAAGAAGTGGGTATTCACCCACGAAAGCTCATGCTGCAAAACCTCTGTTAGTCTATAAGGTGCCACAGGATTCTTTGCTGCTTTTACAGATCCAGACTAACACGGCTACCCCTCTGATACTTGGCTCATAGGAATGTTCATTCTACTTTGGCTTCTCGTAATGAAGTGTTGAGTGTCTTTTTGTTCTTGCTGCTTGTATTACAATAGCACCTAAGGGACCTTATTAGAGACCAGGGCCCCATTGTGCTTGTCTATATACAAAGACCTAACCAAAAGATAGTTCTGCCTGGAAGAGTGCACAGTCTAATTAGAAGGCAAGAGACAATGGGTGTATATACAAGAGAAGCGCAGATGGTTATATGTGCTGCTGTTTTATTATTTTCCCATTTGTGTTTTTTCCAGAATTGTTATACATATAAGGATCGATATCGGCCCGATCAATATTGGATTCGTTATTCTGTTTGCTTGGTTTGTTTATAATATTTATTACTTCTGAGCATTTGGAGAATAGAAAAACAAATTGCCCCAAATTGTCCATTTCCATATGTTACTCAACAAGCGTTTGTTGATTTTCTTGTATAGCTTCCAATAAAGGAGACTGTCTCCATTGAAGTGAATAATAGCAGTGTCTGAAAACCAATAGTCTGATCTGATAACACTTCAGGGCTTGTGTGCTATATCTGATTCAGCAACAAATGCTCGGCTAATCAGTCTCAATTAATTTGTACCTTAGGGAGAGAGAAATTACAGCATTCTTTTAATAGCAAATGCTGTTGATTAAAGTATTGACTCATGCGTTTAGAAATCAGAACAAAAACCTGCATTTATGGGAAGACAGGAAAAATATAAACTCTCTCTTATCATTTGTTGTATTTAGCTGTCCCTGCTTTTATGCAGAAAAAAATGGATCATAATGTGCCCATTGATCACAAGCCTTATAATCCAGAGTTACCCTAATAAGTGACAATACAGTGTAGGGCTTTTTAGTATTTGAATCCATTTCATGATCATTTTTAAGGGCGCTGTTAGTATTTCTCTTGATAAAAAGCATACCTCCCATTGACAGTAATGGGGACTGGACACACACATCGAGGGGGAGCTAGTGGGGTTGGTTGAAAAATTTCCAGATAAATTTTTTTTGATGGAAAAGTGGGGTTTTGACTAAATAAAACTTTTTGCTACAAGTGTCTGCTTGCTGCAGAAAATGTAGACATTCTGATGAAACACAAAATACCCACAAATGGAAGTTTTCAGCAAAATATCGAAAACTGAAATAGTGGGGCCACGATGCCTCATGAGCATTGCTGTTCAGGTGTCTTATTTCCAAGATGGACACATGGAGATATATACAAGTGAAATGAAGTGACTTCCCCAAGATCACATTATTGGTTAGTGATTAGGACAGGAATAGAACCTAGGTCTTCTGATTCCCACTCCGGTGCCATTCACCCTGATACAATGTACTGCCCTCAGAGTTGACAGTTCCTGCTCATTTCTTTCTCAGCTATCCTAAGACTCTGGGTTGGTATCTCGATTTCGTGGGAGGCTTAACAAGGGGTAGCACTGATCGGCTCTTAACTCCCTAGCGTTCTGCGCCAGATAAAGCCCCCCTGCCTGCCTCTACTCATTCACAGCAAACAGTAGCTGTGTTTGTTTTTTTGATAAGCAGCTCCCGAAACGGAGCGTCCGGAGTTCACAACAAAACAAAGAGAGGAATCACAACAAAACAAAGAGAGGAAGCTTCAGTTAAAAGGATTATGGGGAGTTTCCAGAGGTCAATCGCTGCGTAATAAGGTTACTCCCCGTTTACACTGGAGCAGCAGCGTCTCAGCCACTCCGCAGCAGCTGTTAATCCTCTCGGGGAGGTGGAGTACCTGCAGCGCTGTAGCCACGGAGATACAGCGCTGTACGTGCCTTGCCAGTGTGGACGGGGAGTGAGGTACAGTGCTGTGGGCGGCTTTATTGCGCTGTAACTCTCAAGTGTAGCCAAGGCCTAAGGTACTTACATGGCCATCTAAGGTACTTACATGGCTATAGTATCTGAGCACCTCACAGTCTTTAATGTATTTATCCTCAGAGCACCCTGGCGATGGAGGGAAATACTATTATATGCATTTTACAGCTGAGGAACTGAGGCACAGAGAGACTAGGTGACTTACCCAGAGTTACACAAGAAGCTTATAATAGAACAGGAAATTGAATCTAGGTCTCCCAAGTTCTGAGCTAGCATCTAACCACGGAGCCATTATTCCTCTTCTACCTGCCCTTTGGGGTAAGTGTGTGAGAAGAGCTCCCAGTACCTCTTCCCCATTAATGCCCTCACACAGGAACAGACATAAATACCACCCTTAACATGTACAAAAATAGCGTACAAAAATAGTGTAGCCAAGGCTAATCCAAAATGTAAATGAGCCAGTTGAACAACACACAATTGGAGGTGACTGGTTCCTTGCCTAGACAGGGAGAGGAACAAAGCTGTGGTTATGCTTTGCTCAGCCATTTAAATGGCTAAATTGTTCTTATCTTGGCTTTTTAGGAGGTATCATGTATTTATACAGCTGACCTTTTCTTTACTTGGCTGATCAAATAATAAACATTTAAAATCAGTTCTTATAAACAAGTGTGTTCTCAGTTGCTGACCCTGACATACCCCACTGGTGACCTTTGCCCAGCTAGTGAATGTTTATCTTCTCTTATTTTAGAGATCCTTTTGTTGAAGGAGTAAACACATATTGAACAAATATATTTTCTAAGGTTTTGGATTGCTTTGCACGTTCTGAATACAACTCTGTGTTTCCTGGCATGTTGCAAGAACATGTCACCTCGCACGTTTTCTTCCTAGATTTTGGGTAGCTTAATAGTGCGATTAATCTGCTGATCTCAAAGCACTTTACAAATGAAGCCTCCCCACACTCCTGTGAGGCAGGGAAGTATCAGGCCCATTTTACAGAAGGGGTTGTTGAGGCACAGAAAGGTTGAGTGATTTGCTCAGAGTCCCACAAGGAATCAATGACTGAGTGTAACACGTGTCAAAATGCAGATTCTGTCTTCTGAAAACACAGGATTCTTTATTATTTCAGTCAGTACAAACACACAGCACACACCTGTAACAAGCAGAGACTCAGGGGTCTGTGCAAAAACAGGGCTCCAAAACGAAATGTCATCCTCAGCAAACAGCCAGCAAGCACAGGGAGTGTCTACAGATTACCACCACAGGGGAATGCAATGTGGAGGTTGTTCAAAAAGTTCAACTGCCATGCATTCTCTTTTGTGTCACTGTGCACTCCCTTTTGTGCATACCTTACAGGAGCTGGGCAAAGAACCCAAGAGATCCAGTTCCCAGTCTCCTTCTCTCACCACTGGACACCACACTCACCTTTCTCGCAAATAAATGGGTTCCCACCCCACACCGGCTTAACACAATGGTGCATACAGCCCAAAAGCACAAGTGGCAAATTGTCTCTTTCTTTTGCTTCTCAAAGACAATCTCCTGTGCATGTTTAACCTAGCAATCACACTTTGCTTCCACGCTGCCCACAGCAACCCAAGATCATGCCACACAAACTCGCTGTCGCACCTGCTGCAGGGAATCACATTGGTTCTAATGTGCCTCAGAGTAGCTTTGTATCAGTTCACAAGCACATGCATAAAAGTATTATCTTCTCTTTGCCCCCCTCTAGTAACCAGTCCCCATAAGAGGCTATTGAGGCTGCTACAGCTGCCAGGGAGAGGACTTAGTTCAAGTGGCAGAGGCCCATGTGGTTAGTACTGTAGGTCTGCTCAGTAGCGGCGCCAGCTCTTCCGGCGCCCTAGGCGGCGGAAGGTCCCGCCCCCGAAATGCCGCCCCCAACAGCGGCGGCGGAAGGTCCTGCCCCCGAAATGCCGCCCCCAACAGCGGCGGCGGAAGGTCCCGCCCCCGAAATGCCGCCCCCAACAGCGGCGGCGGAAGGTCCCGCCCCCAAATTTGAACGGGTGGCCGTGGCGCCGGCGCCCCCAAAATAGCTGTGCCCTAGGCGACCGCCTAGGTCGCCTAATAGGTTGCGCCAGCCCTGGGTCTGCTGTTCAGACCCTGGTGCACAGCAGGTTGCCTGCGGTGCAGGGCTCCTGTTAGAGGGGGCTCCACACAGGTGCAGCCATGGTTAAATGCTAGGCATCGTCCCCCACACTAGGAAGGGATCTCCAGGCCACAGCTCGCCAGCTCCTTTACTTGCAGGATCACAGAGCAAAAAATGGGCAGGGCGTGAAGAACAAATGGGTGTGTCTGAAGAGAGAGTGACATAAACGCTGTTCCTAACATGGGGCACTGAGTTACAATGTTCCCTCTTGGGCATGACTAGGCAGGGGTAACTCGGTGCTCTCACTTGGCCAGGGTCAGGCCTCCCATGCTCTGTCCTGCACAGCGCTTTTACCTGGCACTTATCTGAGTCACACTCTGCGTCTGTATTGGGCCCTAAGAGAATCTGACCCGTTTCTGCAGAGCGGATGGCTGGACCAAGCAGCAAAGTTTGGGACAGTTCAGATCCAGAGTTCAGTGCGTTCACATCTAGGGCTTTGACTTTTGACCCATTATAGAGATGGGGACTAGCTGCGAAGTTGGAATCCACATCTGATTTTCCCAAAAGTTTGGGGTCAGCACCCATCTCTACAAAAAGCCCGTTTTAAATCCTCTTATGTACTTATGTTCCTCAGGAGAGGAGAGGGTGCTGTTGTTCCTCTTACATGCTTGGTATTCCCCCTCATATCTTCATTTGATGCAGGTCCTCTGTGCTGGCCCACTTCCATCTTCCCCTGGGTTAAAGGAGTTGTTTGTTTTGCTGCAGGCCTTTCACTTTTTGACAGACTCCATTCTCATAATTATCTGCTGCTTCTTGTGGCTTCTGCTTTTGCTCTTCCCAGCTTCCCTCCGAACAGTCACTAGAAATGCTTCATTGCCTGGTAATGAGGGACTCTCCTGCATCCCAGGGACCTCAGAGGATGAAGCAGCCTGTAGCCCAGTCTCCTCTTTCATCAGTTAATCACTTCCACGCTGTTTTCCTTTCAGAGTCTCCTTGAGCCTCTGCCAGAGATGTTGTTTTGAAGGAATTAGATAAG
Organism: Platysternon megacephalum; assembly: GCA_003942145.1. Classification (NCBI taxonomy): domain Eukaryota; kingdom Metazoa; phylum Chordata; order Testudines; family Platysternidae; genus Platysternon; species Platysternon megacephalum. Next base: position 5,938,971 of record QXTE01000073.1, read on the forward strand.
AGACAGGCAAAATGTGGCCTGTGAGCTAAATTCAGCCTCACAGAGTCACATAGGGTAACCTGTGGCTGCCATCATTTAATATGGAGTTACAGCTTGAGGCCTGCAAGCAATGCTCAACCTTAATGATGCTTAGAGGAAGACGGAGCACTGCATTCTGGGACACACTGAACTTCCATATTAAAGATAAGGGCAGCAGGTGAACCTAACACAGAATCTAGGGTGCTGCCATGAGAGATGCAGGTCCAATCTGATCACTGGGAATGATGGGTAGTTTAATGGCTACAAATCACTGTCTGGCACTGCCAGTCTGGTGATGTATACCCACTAGGGTTGCCAGGCATCTGGTTTTCGACTGGAACGCCCGGTCGAAAAGGAACCCGGGCAGCTCTGGTCAGCACAGCTGACTGGGCTGCTAAAACTCCGGTTGGCCACAGCAGCCGGCTCCGCGCGGCTCCTGGAAGCAGCCAGCATGTCCCTCTGGCTCCTAAGCTCGGGACAGCCAGAGGGCTCTGCGCGCTGCCCCTACCCACAGCGCAGGCGCCTCCCCGAGCCCAGCTCCGCAGCCCCCGTTGGCTGGGAAACGCAGCATGCAGAGCTCCCATTGCCGCCCCTGCGCCTAGGAGCCAGAGGAACATGTCACCGCTTTCCAGGAGCTGCCTAAGGTCAGCACCACCCAGAGCACACACCCCTCACACCCCAACCCCCTGTCCCAGCCCCTCACCCCCTCCTGCACTCCAAACCCCTCAGCCCCAGCCCAGAGCCCCATCCTGCACCCCAAACCCCTCAGCCCTGGCCCCACCCCAGAGCCCACCCCCCCAGATGGAGCCCTTAACCTCCCACCACACCCCAACCCCCTGCCCCAGCCCGGAGCCCCCTCCTGCACCCCAAACCCCTCATCCCAGAGCCCACACCCCCAGCTGGAGCCCTTACCCCGACCCCCTGCCTCATCCTGGTGAAAATGAGCAAATGAGTTAGGGTGGGGGAGAGCAAGTGATAGAGGGAGGAGGGACAGAGTGAGAAGGGGCAGGGCCCTCAGGGCAGGGGGCGCGCAAGGGTGTTTGGTTTTCTGCAATCAGAAAGTTGGCAACCCTAATACCCATCCTTCCATAGATGTTGAGTTGTCTGGGATGGGGACAGTCTCTGTGGTTCATTGTTATTCCATGACTATTACTGTGAGGCCCTGATCACGTTAAGAACGCCACCTAAAGAGAGATGCTATTTGCAGTGCACAATAACAACAATTTGTATGGATCCTACCAAACCCGGGAACCATGCTTCGTATTCTTGAGCACCATCTAGTGGCACCTACCAATGACTATTTACATCTATACAGATAGACATCACTGGTTTATAGAGCACTTTTGTAACAATTGAGTTCCCTAGGTTCTGCTGCATAACTTCTTGTCCTTCCCAGCTGAGCACCACTAACCTTCTGTAATGTCTGTCAACAGTGGCTGTCTGGAAAAGCTATGCCTTAGCCTGGAATTAAAGTGTAACCGTCACGTTAGCCTTGAGTTCTGTCCACAAAGCAATAAATAATTATGAAATTAATATCAGCATTGCTATTGCAAAATGAACCATCAGCTTGTAATTTAGAACAGAGTGGATGTGCACCAGGGTTAAATTTGGTGAGAATAAATTAAGGAACCTGGAAAATACTATTGGAGGACAAGAGAGGCAATTCTCAAAGCAGTACCTTTTATTTAATATCCAGGACTGTGCTCCAGCTAGATATTGTTAATAATGTGACAAGTCCTATTGGCTTCAATGGACTTCTGTATGCTCAGCATTTTTGAAAGCCACATTACTTATTCTGGTGCCTGAATAAAGATTTAGGAGCCGAATGATAGTTCCCCAAGGTAAAAATTTTTAAAAGGCATAAGTGACTTAGGAGCCTAAGCCCTATTTTCGAAGCCTATGTCTCGAGCTCCTACATGCCTCGGTCACTTTTGAAAATAGAACTTAAGCTTCTAAATCATAGGTGGTTTTGAAAATTTTAGCCCCAGGTTTGACAGTCCCTAGAAGTTAAAGCACTGGCCTGGGTGTAAATAAATCTGGACTTTATTACCAGCTGAAAGCCTGTCTCTCTGTATGGCCCTGGTCAAGTTAAGTGCTAACTTTCCTGTACCTCAGTTTCCAGATGTGTAAACTGCAATAATATCAGTCTTACAAGGGTGTTTTAAGGTTTAGGTTATTCAAGGCTGGATGTTTTGCTAAAAAATCTGCTCTAGGAATTATTTCGGGGAAGTTCTATGGCCTTTGTTATCCAGAAGGTCAGACTGCATGATCACAGTGGTTCCTTCTGGCCTTCGAATCTATGAATGTTTGCAAAGTGTTATGAAATTCTTCATGGAAGGTGCTATTGAAGAGTGTAGTAGTAGTATTATAATAAAAGGGCAATCTCCTTAAAATTAGTACCAAATGGAAACCCAGGCCCAGAAAACACATGGTTTAATGGTCCAAATTCAGTTCTCAGATACTGTACACCGGTTGCAGCTCTGTGTCTGCTGCTGATGTCACTTACGCTGGTGTCAATCAGATGTTACTCCATTGAGGTCTATGGAGTTACACAGGTCAATAACAACTGTGAAATTTGATTTGTCCTGGTGAAACTCTGAGCAAAATTTGGCCCATTGATCCTAAAGTAGAGGAGAGCAGAATCAGGGCCTCCTTCCCATCCAAGACTTCATTTTGATATTAACGACACTGAGGAGTGATTAGCAGATTGTCATGTGCTGGTCCGACGAATCATTCAGGTAAACTTCAGAATAAAGTGTGAGCCCATTGCCCCTGCATAAAAATGATGAATGCATGCAAAATTCAACAGTGAATTGTATTTAAAAAAAACCCTGCAAGTTCATCAGAGTTAATGTTCTCTGAGGTACCAGTTCAGGTGAGATCATAGAATCTCAGGGTTGGAAGGGACCTCAGGAGGTCATCTAGTCCAACCCCCTGCTCAAAGCAGGAGATACAGGAGATACAGGATCACACATGGAGCTTTCAGGGTTTCTGCCTCCACAGTTAGTTATTATGAAGTGTCAGCTATTTAACACCTTCAGCATTATGATTCAGGCTGCAGTTTCATCTACGCTTTTAAGGTGTTGATGTCTGTGTGTATACAAACACAGTCACTAACAAATGAGCTTAGTCAATATACAGTGTGTCTTTCTGTGCATTATGATGATTTTTAACTTGGGAATATTTCTAAATGCCTGTACAATAAAATAACATAAAACAAAAACCAGAACAGTTACGTTTTTTTAACCCTTGGGCTCCCCACCCAAAACCAGATCAACAGTAAAGTGTTAGACCTGGTCCGTCACTTCATCAGTCAGTCCACTCTTGCGTTGTGGTGCTTTGCATAGAAACAATAGGTCCACTGTACAGATTTCAGAGACACAGAAAAATTTAACGAGCTCCAATTCAGTAAAGCACATGTTTAACTTTAAGCATGAGCTTAAGTGCTTTGCTGAATTGGGTTTAATACTGTACATTTCTGAATCCTTTAACAAGTATCTAAAATAGCGTTTGTATGCAAAATAATGTTGCGATTTTAAGTTCACTTATCTTTCATTACTGATGTTCTGTGGAAGGTGCTCAGACACTACGGTGATGGGCAGCCGTATAAAACCCCGAGACAGATCGTCTTGGGTTAGAAGTGAGTGCTCATCTTACTGGAGAGTTGAATGTTTCCCTCTCTACCTCCTGTGTGATATCAATCAACCTGTCATTTGACCAGGATTTTATATTGCTTGTCCTAATCTCAGACTCGTGCACTCTGGGGGGGAATTTCCACCTTTGATGGGAGCAGTATGGGGATAGAAGAAAACATCTCTCTAGCACGTTGTTTTATAGTCCAGTATTGGGGTTGGGGCCCCACTGTGCTAGGCACTGTACAAACGTGTCAGGCCTGATTTTCAAGAGCTCAGCAACCACTGTACTGGCTGTTCTGACAACCTGGCCCCAGGTGTGGGTGCTGAGGACTTTTGAAAACGCTGGCCCATAGTAAATGACGGTCCCTATCCTGAAGAGCTTGCAGTCTAAAAGAGAAGATGAAATGAGCACACAGTCTGGAGGCAGGCAGGGAGAATGGGGTAACAAAAATAATAGGATGCTTTCATTTAAATTAGCCATGGGTACAATCAGTAGGCAGTCAGTAGAAGTAAAACAAGCTATCAGTAACTTGCAAAGGCAGTGGTATTTTGGTCAGAGTGCAGGGGAAGTGGTAAAAGGTGCATGATAAATGCAACCCTGTGGCTCTGCAGTTTGGTACCCGGAGATCACCGCTGTGTGGCTATGTGTGTTTATATACATGCTCGCACAGTTTGACTGAATTTACCACTCACTGTCAGGCGCAGTGAGGACGTCAATCTTGCAGTTTCCTACAGTACTGATCGTCTGGCTCAGCATTCCTCTTTTTCGTGACATTTTGAAAGAAAAAAAAATGCTGCTTGCTTCTTCATGATGTAACTGGGACGACTTAAATCAAAATCTTTCCAAGCTGGGATTACGAGCGCGAAACTCATCCCTTCACCCGGCGATTAGACAGCAAAAGGTAGGGACGGATGAAGTGTGTTTTCCAAAATTATTTATATAGACATGTATATTTTTAATCTTTCAGGGTTATCTTTCTGAAGGCCTAGTAACAAAATGGTATCGATCTCCACGCCTGCTCCTCTCACCTAACGCCTACACCAAAGCCATTGACATGTGGGCAGCAGGATGCATCCTGGCGGAAATGCTCACAGGAAGGATGTTGTTTGCTGGTAGGTTTCTAATTCCTGTTTGCTACTCCCCTCCCCGCTTCTACGCCTCAAGTGAATGTTTAAAGCGGTTTCGAAGGTTTAGCTGTTTAACTGAATCCCTGTCTACTTGCAGTCAGGAACAGCACAGGCAGCAGCAGTGCGAGTGTCCTATAATACCTCGTGCTAGAGGTAACACCTCTCACCAGAGTAAGTTGCACCTGCCCAAGCCCCATTTTACACTGGTGCAGCATTAGAGTTGCCCCAGGTGCAACTGCATTAGTGCAAATTCCCCTACTGTAGATAGGCCCGAAGAGTAAGAAGATAGTTCACTGTCTTCATTTCCGTTCAGTCCCTCGTAACCCTGCCTACAACTCTGCTGCTTGTGGTGGTGGCTTTTGTTACATCTGTATCCCCTGGGAACTGAACTGGCCACAGAACATGTTATTATCATTAAACATTTTTATTACTGCAGTGCATAGAGACTGCACTTAAGATCAGGGCCTCGCTGTTCAAGGACCTGCACAAACTAGAGCTGCTCAGGAAATGGATTTTATTTTCCACAAAAACAATTAAATGAAAATGAAAAGTTTTCAATTTTGTAATGTAAATCTATCTATCAGAATTTTTCAGATTTTTGATCAAACATTAAAAACTGAAAACTTTTTAGGTTTGGTTTTTCAACAAAAATGGAGATTTCTTGCAAAAATTTCTAGTTTCTTTGGAAAAAAAATTGATGAAAAGTTTTGATCAACTCTAGTAAAGACGCATGAGATGACATGGCCCTATCCAAGAGGTTTATGCTCTGTGGTGGATTTGAATTGTGGTCAGTATCTTAAAGATCTTTTCCTCTGCCGTGAGAGAGAACATCCTAACGTATGCTACAAAATTTCCACCAATAACATTTCACTTTGGAAAGGACATGAAGTTCACTGTAAGCTGATTGGTGCCTGCTGCTCTTCTGCCAGAATCCTGTCACCCTGCAATGACTGTTTCTACAATATTCTTGAAAGCCAGCTGTAAAAACCCCTAAATCTAAAAACTGTCTCCTATAAAATATCTTAGATCCTGTCCTGCAGAGACTTATACACCTGCTTCACCTTCTGCACTGTGAGTAGTTCCATTTAAGTCAAAGGGTAATACTGCCCTTGTGTAAACACATGTATGCGCCTTTGCAAGATTGGGTCCTACTGCTCACTGGGAAAATCCACTTTAGTGTTCAGCAGATATGAAGTGTGATTCTGCATTCATATTGCCGTACCTCCATTAGCTCCAATGGTGTTACCTTCTGATTAACACCTGTGAAAGAGAGCTCAGAAACAGGCCGGCTGTGTTGACTATAGTGGAAGGCAAGATGAAAAATTGACATCATTTTGGTTTTTTGCTACACATTGTGAAGGTGACCTCAGGGGTCACACTTCTGGAAATGCACTGAAAGGGTACCTGCATGGCATGTACCAATGGAGGCTTGTAAATGAACATGCCCCCAAATCTTGCAGACATGATTTTGGTTGCCTTTCACAGCTTTGGCCCTAGCTGTTTTGAGAGTTTGACAAGTTATATCAACAAGTAATAGAGAAAGAAGCAGGAAATAAAAAATGAAACAATAAAAACATAGCAAAAGAGAGTGTAGTTACCGAGAAGCTGGGCAAAAAATAAAAGTGTGATCAGAAAACAAGTCTGAAATTGTTCTAGGCTGCTAGTGAGCACATCAGAAGTTCGGGATAGAGTTTTGCTTCCTTTCAGACTCTGGCATTTGCTGTCTTTATGCTAGCAAGAGTCCTGTTTCCGTACACTAACTTAAAAACATGCATTTCCGCTCTAAAATGAGTTCTTGTTGATTAAGGAAAACAAAAACAAAGAATAAGGTGTGAGGCTAGTCTCTGTGGAAGTGGATCAGGTTTAGAAAAGGTTAGAAATGGCCAAGATTTTTACAAGCGACTAAAGATTTTGGGTGCTTACCTTGATACACCTTAAGGAGGCCTGATTTTTAGAAAGTGCTAAGCCTAAGCAAGCTCCTTTAAGGTAATTTAAGTTGGGCACTCACAGATAGAGGCACCGAAAACCACTAGTCACTATGGAAAGTCTTGATCAATGCCCCTGTCACAGAGCAGGGCTAGGTATCCACTGACTTCAGTGGCTACTGTGCAATATGCATGTTTCTCTGCTAGTACAGGCTAGAACCAGCTCTGAGAACAAAATGGCTGCTGAACTCTACATGGAAGGGGTAGTTACTAGAAATCTAAAGGTGCATTTGATTTGATCATATGACATGACTGGATTGACCCTGGAAGTCCCTTCTACTCCTATGTTCCTATAATAAAAAAGGATCATTGTTTTGTAGCTCCACATAGAAACATACAACATTTTAGCAGTAAAAGCCTGGAAGATATCCTGATGTTCTCAAGAAAATCTTTATACAATGTATTTGCTAAACTGTAAACTGTAAGAAGCAGGGGCCATATCACCTGCTAAATACTGATTGGGCCCTTAAGCTCTATATGAAGCTGGGACATTCAGTAGCTTTTTCAATAATGAAGTGGATACTCTGATGTGATCAAAAATACCCATCTTACTTCCTGGGGTATTTAATAGTCTTCCTTCACTATTGTCATTATCACTGCCTATTATTATTTTGAAAGACAGGAGGAGTTTAATGCATTCATAAGCAGCCAAGTGTAGATTTTTCTAAATAAATCATCAGATCCATTAATAATGTAGAACAACCCTTTCTTTAAAAATATTTCAGTGCACTGCATTGTGCTGCAGCCATGTGACTCTTGGTCTGCAGCCACTCCCTGGATCTCTTCATCCCTTTTATTTTATTTCAGCCAAGGACCAAAGCTTTCAACTTCCATATTTCTCTTGTAAAAGCCACAATTAAGCATTCAGTGTTGCTTAGAAGAGATTGTTAAAATTGCCCTTGTCTTTGTGTATGTGTGTCTCTCTCTGTTTCTTTCTCTCGCTCCCCCTGTAAATTCTCTAGATAGCAGTGTGGCCATGGTGGCATAGGTAAAAGCTAAGGGTAGTTGCCTGAGTAACCCTCCCGATCATCTGGGTACGTCCTTGGGTGGCTATCCCGAGTCGCTCCTTGTGTCGCCATTTAGGCACTAGTTCAAGCAGAGCTAGCGCAACTCTGACTACCTGTGCTGGGAAGTACCCTCCAACTGCTGTGTAGACGTACCCTCAGAAATACTGCTCCGCAAAACCTGAAATCTACTTTGTTTGTTTTTTTAGAACCCAAATCAGATTATAGTCCAAGACAGCAGGATTTGGCATAAACCAGATTAGACAAAACTTTAAAACAGTGTTTGGCTCCTTGTTTTTCTGATTTCCACCATTTTATGACTCCTTAGTAGACCCCATAATGCTAATATACTTAGTTTACAGGTGAAGATCAAAATTAAAACGGCAAAAAACACCTGTCCCTTTGTTTTGTTTTTTCCTAAGAGTAGTACTGTACTTAGCATCTCTATACACCTTTTATCAGGGGATCTCAAAGTATTTTCAAAACATGATTGAATTAAGCCCTATAACACCCTGTAAGGTAAGTATTACTCTTCCCGTTTTACAGGAGGGGAAGCTGAAGCATAGAGAGGTGTGTAGTGACCTGTACAACATCGGTGGTAGACACAGACACAACCTATCAGATTTGTAGGTTAACCACTAGTCTATGCTCCATCTCCTGTAAGGATTTTCTACTAGCTAGTGATAATAGGATGACATCTTAAAAAGTTAAAATTTAGGCTACGTAAGAAGAAAACTTTGCCGACTGTGGCTGTGTCTACACACAAAAGTTGTACCATGTACGAGGCTAGTTAATGTAGTACAACCCCTATTGTATGGATACAGTTATATCAGTATAAGTGTGCTTACTGGTGTACCTATTCTTGTATGGGAAGAGGCATAAACTATACCAGTATCAGGCACTTTTTTACTAGGGATTGTACCGGCATAACTATATAGAGTAAAAAAAATCGCACCCTTACTCAACATAGTTATGCTGGTACAAAAGCTGTGTTCAGGCCAGGTCTGAGACACATGATACTATGCAACAGCATCCCGGAGGGAGGATTGATGAAAACCCAATTGTCTGAATCACTCAAACCTGACCAAGCACCATAGTGTGTGTGCATATATCTGTAATACTCCTGCTCTGACAGCAGTGTGGACCAGGCAACCTAACACCACTAGCTCTTATTGATCTTCAGTTTCTGCCACTCTAAAAATGTTTCTGTGGCTGTGGACATGGCATCTCTCCCTGCTCCCCTGATTACAGAGCCAAGGTATGGCACAGAGATCCCACCTACCCAGGCCTTCGTGCTTGGCACTTAAGGACCGCTTCAGGAGAGGGATCCTCTCTACATGGACACACAACTCTCAGTGTAAAGAGAAGGGCAGGCTTCTGTCTACAATTGAGGATCTCCCCCGGCTCTCTCTTTACAAGTCTGTTTTTAAATCAGGGATTTGACCAGCAGTCTGGTTTACAGCTGTTTGCAGGTCAGGTTGTGTGCGTACGCAGGCAGCACAGCAGCTCAGGTTAGCTGCTCCATCCCTGCTGCACAAACACAGTGCCCATATGGTCCCTGACCTTGTCACTCTGAGCTTACATAGCACGTTTCTGCAATTGTTTCTGACCATAAGAGAGAATTGCATGATTTTGCTCACAGACCATTGTAAACCTCTTTATAATTACATTCTACTGGGTTAATTGGTTTTTGTACATGCTTCAATGATATAGTTTAATTTGGGTGCTTAGCACAAATCAATATCATTAACTCAATAGACTGTCTGGGATGCTTAAACAATTTAGATGAATAATGATGTTCAATTATTGTAAACAACAGCTCTTAAACTAGGGTCTGTTGTTAGACCTTTGTCCTCTGTGCCTATCTGTACAATAGATGGGGGGAGGGGAGTGAGAGACAGAGGATGAAAATAAATGAGAAGGCTACAGATACATCAAAGGGCACTGAGTATACCAAAATAGCTCAGAAAATTGAAGTTTTGGTAATCTGTTATACCACCAGAATCAGATTTATTGTTTTTACCTTGAGAACAGAATTCACAGCCAAGCAACTAACATGAATCCTGTTCTCTCCAGTACCCCTAAGAGAAAATGCTTGAAATGCAAAAGCATATCATGAATCATTCTATACTGTAATACAAACACAGGGCTTTTCATCAGTAGAACTCAAAGTGCTTTGCAAAGGAAGTCAGTATCATTATCCCCATTTTTCAGGTGGGGAAACTGAGACACAGAGCGGGGAAATGACTTCCCCAGAGTCACCCAGCTGGCCAGTGGCACAACCAGGAATAGAACCAAGGTCGCCTGATGCTCTAGCCACTAGGTAACACTACCTCCCTGAATGTGGTGGTACAATTTCATGAATAAAAATTAAAATTCTGCCTGGCCACTTGCGATTGCATTCAGTAGCCTTACTTCAACTTTCTCTGTCTTTGTGTAATGATCAGACAATGGGCCCCTCTTTTTGGAACGTCTTTTCCACGCTTTGCCTACTTTGCCCCCTGTTTGTAAAAGACTCTTGCATGTTTATTTGCTTCCCTTACCCTCAACATTTGCCAAACCCGTGATTTTCAGTTAAACCATATTACGGGTCTGATCCAGGGCTCACTGAAGTCAATGGGGATCTTTTCATATGTTCTCAGGCCCTTAGTCAATAAACAGATTGTGAAAGGTGCCGGACTAATAGCCCTGGTGAGTCTGATCCTCTGTTTACACACAAAGCAGGTATAGCACAAGAAGTAGCACTGCAGGTTTCCCCCTCTGCCACATGCTGCCATCGGTATTCTGTCTCTTGCCAACAAGTATGCCCTTTGTGAGGGGAGGTATTGTGTGTCCACTAAGAATAGGACTGAGACCCACCAGCTTGTGCTTCACAGAAGCCACTGAACACCTATCACTAGTGACCTTTTCTGGATTTGAACGGGTAGCCTTCTGTCAAAGGCCATCACGAACTCCCGAGCCATCCACTCCCTGAAGTTAGCTGTTTACAACAATAGCTTAGTCCATTTTTGGTGAGTAGGATGGTTTGGACTCAGAGGTGCAAACAAGTTGACACGTTCTCAGCTCGTTCTCAGCCAACCCAGCACAGCAAACTTACAGTAAATTTGATATTTAAAAAAACAGAGCAGTGTGTTAGGTCAAGATGAGGCGGTGCTGCTCCACCCAGCGAAGCTCCAGGGAAGCTCTAGCGGGGATGCAGAATGTGTTTCATCGCTTTGCTGATACAAACATATTTTTGGATGTGAGATTGGTTCCCTCCTGTGAACAAGAAGAGGAATCTGTGATTGAATCTCAGGATCCAACAATGCAGCATACTTTATGTGCCAGCGTGCTAGGGCCGAAGTCAGAGCTGGGGTCATTGAGTGTAATTCCACTGAAGTCAAAAGAGCTGCACCCACTTATGCCAGGGCTGAATTTGGCCCACTGGACCTGTCCTTCATATAGATATATGAATTTACAAGCAAAAGCTACATGAAATTGGGAGTGAAAAATTAAAGGAGGAAGTACTGTGATCGTGTAATATCAGGTGGCAAAAAGTATCGCCACCTCCCACTCCACTCCTGCTTCTCTGCTTCATGATATCTCCGATGTCACGAGTATTTTGTCTCTTTTTAATTTTTCTGTGTGTTATGATCTGTGGATTCACTTTATAATAGCGAGGGCCGCATTGCAGAACTGGTTGTAGAGTCAACCTTGGTTCAAGTGATCACGAGCTAATTCAGTTTAAACCAAATAGAAAGATAAACAAAAATAGATCTGCAACTAGGGTCCTTGATTTCAAAAGAGCTAACTCTCAAAAATTAAGAGAATTAGTTAGGGAAGTGGACTGGACTGAAGAACTGAAGGGTCTGAATGTGGAGGAGGCTAGGAATTACTTTAAGTCGAAGTTGCAGAAGCTAGCTCATGCCTGCATCCCGAGCAAGGGGAAATATTCATAGGGAAGGGTTGCATACTAAGATGGGTGAAAAAGCATCTCAAACAGGTGATTAAAAGAAAGCAGAAAGCTTTCCTTGCTGATCCCTCCCTTTTTCCATTCCTTGTAGGCCATCTCTTGGAAGTCAGAAAGTGCCAGGATAAAGTGAGAACTGCTAAAAACAAAGCAGAGTTGGACCTTGCAAAGGGAATTAAAACCAATAGTAAAATGTTCTATAGTCATATAAATAAGAAGAAAACAAGAAGTGGGACCACTAAGCATTGAGGATGGGGTGGAGATTAAAGATAATCTAGGCATGGCCCAACACCTAAACTAATACTTTGCCTCACTTTTTAATGAGGCTAATGAAGAGCTTAGGGGTAGTGGCAGAGTGACTAATGGCAATGAGGATATGGAGGTAGAAATTACCACATCCGAGGTGGAAGTCAAACTCAAACAATCAATGGGATTAAATCGCGGAGCCTGGACAATCTCCATCCTAGACTGCTAAAGGAACTGGCACATAAAATTGCAAGCCCAATAGCAAGGGTTTTTAATGAATCTGTAAATTCTTCGTACCGTAAGACTGGAGAATTGCTAATATAGTTCCTATTTTTAAGAAGTGGGGGGCGGGAGTGATCCGGGAAATGACCGGCCTGTTAGTTTGACCTCAATTGTATGCAAGGTCTTGAAACTAATTTTGAAGGAGAAAGTAGTTAAGGAAATAGAGGTTAACGGTAATTGGGATAAAATACAACAAGGTTTTACAAAAGGTAGATCATGCCAGATCAACCTGATCTCCTTCTGTGAGGAGATAACTAATAATTTCTCATGTAGAACTATATCAAATACCTTACTGAAATCCAGGTGAATAAGATCTCTTGCATATCCTTTGTCTAAAAAATCAGTTAAGATAGAGATTAATATGAGAATTGCAAGGTGGATAAGGAACTCTTTAAAGGGGAGACTACAACAGGTCATGCTGAAAGGTGAAGTTCCTCAGGGATCAGTCTTGGAGCCAATCTTATTTAACATTTTTATTACTGACCTTGGCACAAAAAGTGGGAGTGTGCTAATAAATTCATTGTGGATGAAACATAGTAGGGAGGTATTGCCAATATGGAGGAGGACCGGAATATCATACAAGAAGATCTAATTCTAGACAACCTTGTAAACTGGAGTAATAGAACTGGGATGGAATTTAATAGTGCAAAGTGCAAGGTCATGTTAGAATTTTTGCTATATGCTGGGGATGTATCAGTTAGAAGTGACAGAGGAGGAGAAAGACCTGGGTGTATTGATTGATCACAGGATGACTATGAGCCGTCAATGTGATGTGGCTCAGAAAAAGGCATCAGATGAGGTATTTCCATAGCGAGAGGGAAGTGTTAGCCCATTATACAAGGCACTGGTGAGCCTCATCTGGAATACTGTGTGAATCGGCCCTGAAGTGAGATGGTCAAAGAGCATCAGCCCTGAAGTGAGATGGTCAAAGAGCATTCAGGGCAATTCCTTCTCCTAGGAACCTCAGCCCTCTTCCAATCAGAGCCCAGTGCAGACAGTAAATTCTCCTGCTGCTCGCACAGCTCACTCCACATATCAGCTTGCATACCCCAAAACTAACAACACAGCATGTCTTCCATGACTAAAAACTTGCTTGCACATTAAGAAAAAGAACTAGACCTGTTTGCAAGTCTAAGGGGAAGTCACCTTTCCAAAGAGATATGGCATGACATTCAACTCCTAATACTCTAGATAACAATATTTACATAGTATCTTTAGTTCCTCTCTTGTCTTTCATAAATTAATGCACTCACAACTGCCATACCAGTTGTATAAATACTGGATAAACAGATAGAGAGACCTGTCTTCCTAAGAGCATTAGCTATTTTGGGTTTCAGTTAGCAGCTTTTGTGAGGATGGATATATGCTTTCCCTCATGTTGGACACATTCAGCAATCAGTGGCCGGATCTGCGGTGAAATAAGAATAACCATTAAGACTTTTTGATTTTTAACGACTTGTAATTTGCATCCCACTTAGGGATTTTGCCTAACAACAAACCGTTTGTTTCCTGTTATTCTCCTTTAGCTTCACCTGGAGTCACTATGCAAATCTCTAAATGTCCAAAACGTAGCTTTTCTATAGGAGAAAGTATTCATTTGCAGCTGGATGGAGATTAGGGGAGCATCACTGTAGCAGAACGCTGCAGGAGGGCCTAAGAATAGGATGATGACCATCAGCACTAATTTAATCACTACCTTTTGGAATGTCCATTTAAACCATTGTCACATGCTGGGTAAGGGCTATATCAGCCAGTAGGCAGAACTCGGGGGGCGGGGGGGGGGGGGGGGGGGGGGGGGGGGGGGGGGGGGGGGGGGGGGGGGGGGGGGGGGGGGGCATGATGATGCATTGCTCCAGGGAGAGCCTTGGGAGGTATTATACACTGGGGAGAAAAAAGACCACCTTGAACTCCCCAGCACACAGAGGGAGCACATCCACTGCCATACCCATTTCTAGGGCACAGCGTATCCTTCCACCTGCATGCCATTCGCACTGCACCTGCTGGTTCCTGGGGGTGGAGGCATGGTCCCATCTACCCACTGGTCCTCCTCCCTGCCCCTTTCGCACTCTGTGTGCCCCGTCCCCTGCAAAGAAGGTCCAGAAGAGTCACTGCTCTCCCCTAAACCCAGGGATTATAATTCTGCCAGGCCCTGTCCCCTCCTTCCCCAAACACCCACAGAAGGGGCAGGCACCATGTGCACTGAGTGTGTATTGCCCTCTTCCAGATGGATTGTCCGGCACGTTTAAGTGTTTGTGACAGTGGGCGAGAATCTGATCTGATTTACACTGCTGTAAATCTGCACTGATTTCACTGACTGGGAGTGGGTGTTACTCTGGATTTACACAGGGTAACTGACAGCAGAATCTGACCCTGTGTTTTCCTCTAGATTGCTCACAGGGTAAGCACTGATGCTACTGTAACTGATAGACTTTCTCCTGTGACTGAAGTGGAAGGTGCCAGTTTATTTAGGAGCTGCAAGTCCTATTTTCTGTCACTGAGACTGCAGTTTGGTAGTTCAGCTGGCGATTATGGTGTCTGTTGTTTGTTGTCATGGGTTCCTTACATTATGTCTCAGAGAGGTGATTGTCCCCTGTAAATGATGTCTCTGTCCAGCATCCCTGGTTAATAAAGGCAGGTAATTTCAGCTACTAAAATAATAATGCACGTAGATGTGAGTTTGACTTTGAGAGCAGTGTTAATAATTTAGAACAACACTGATGAGTTTCCAGCAAACTCTCCTGCAGTAGCCACATTCTGGGCTGGAACGCTCTATCTCACTTGGCCATCACTAGCAGCATGATCAGAACTGCTGGCCTGTAAATATTTCACAGATAAATGCTCATTACTCTTGCCGTAGCTCTGCAGCCCACTGTTTACTGGCAAAGCAGGTTGAAAAAAAATCATTCAACCGTCAAGGAACTTTGTGGTACAAAAGTCCCCTGTTGTTGATCAGCTATAGACATGCAGCTGATCTTAGCGGATAGGCTTAGCACTAGTGACAGGATGTTTATAATCAGAGATTCAGGCAGACAGAAGGCGGATAGTATAGCTCAGTATTTATGCAGTGCTGCTTCTCGGTACACATAAGAAAGTGAAAACTGTCATGGGAACTCTTGGTCCAAATTCAATATTCGATAAAGAATAGAACTAACAGTTAAAATATTGACTTCGCCCCAGACTTGCTCTATTAAGAGCTGATGACACAGTGAACTCTGGATCCATTCTAACTCCTCCACCATTTACTTTTTGCCACTGATTGATAATCACCCCTGAATGGAAATTTAGCAATATCTGGACAAATACGTAGTTTGCTAAATCTCAGGATTTTAAGCAATGGAGAAACTTACCAATATTAAAAGAGGTATCTTTGACAGTTCTATTGATGCATGGCAACCATTTAATTTAGGTCCCAATCCTGCAAAATTTTGCACATGTCCTTAACTTTATGCGGTGAGTAGTCTAAGGGCAAGTCTACACTACAAAATTAAGTCGGCCTAAGTTACGTCAACTTACAGCCACCGCAGTAATTAAATTGCTTTTGCATCTCCACACTATGCTCCTTGTATCGGCGGGGTGCATCCTCCCCAGGAGCGCTTGCACCAATTGAACTGTCAGTATGGGGCACTGTGGGACAGCTTTTGAAATGCAGCAACAGTCGATGTCAGCAACGCAGTGTCTACACCAGGGATCGGCAATCTTTGGCACGCGGCCGTCAGGGAAATCCGCTGGCGGGCCGGGACAGTTTGTTTACCTGCAGCGTTCACAGGTTCGCCGTTCCAGGCCAATGGGGGCTGTGGGAAGCGGCCCGGGCTGAGGGATGTGCTGTCTGCCACTTCCCGCAGCCCCCATTGGCCTGGAACGGCGAACTGCGGCTAGTCGGAGCTGCGATCGGCCGAACATATGGACGCTGCAGGTAAACAAACCATCCCGGCCTGCCAGCGGCTTTCCCTGACGGGCCGCGTGCCAAAGGTTGCCAATCCCTGGTCTACACTGATGCTGTGTTGACCTAACTACATCGGCCTAAGCGTTACGCCTCTCACGGAGGTGGAGTTATTAAGTCGGTGTAGTGGGAGAGTGACATCAGTGGGAGCTGCATTTTAGTGTAGACACTTAGAGAGTTAGGTTGATGTAAGCTGCCTTTTGTCAACCTAACTCTTTAGAGTAGACCGGGGCTGAGTGACTTTGGTAGTGCTGGCCCAGTGCAAAGTAAAGCTAAGAATATAGCAAAATTCACCCAAAGGTGAAATTCATCCTAGTGCAGAGGGTCAACAAAAGCTCCTGTGCATTACATATCAATAAGCAACTGAGCAACTCAAGTCCCACATCAAGGATTTAATTGGGGCTTAAATGGCACATGGGGCCTTGTTCCAGCCCTCTCTGCACTGGAGTACATTTTACCCATGGAGAACATCTGAAAACTGCTTGTACTGATAAACTTCTTCCCTTGGCAGTGCTAATCCTTGCCTGTGCTGTCTGTGAAGCTTTAATACATTTGTTTGTTTTCTTTATAGAAATTCTCACTGTGTTGATCTTTTCTTATATCAGCCTGTGCATGCTTCAAGAAAAAGAATATTTTAGTACAGTCTTCAAGCACCAAAACTGGCCTTTATTTGCTCTTAATAGATAGATTGCTGTTAGAAAACTGCAATTGTTGAGCTCAGCTGAGAAGGAATAAGGAGATAGACCTATCTCATAGAGCTGGAAGGGACCCTGAAAGGTCATCAAGTCCAGCCCTCTGCCTTCACTAGCAGGACCAATTTTACCCCAGATCCCTAAGTGGCCCCCTCAAGGATTGAACTCACAACTGTGGGTTTAGCAGGCCAATGCTCAAACCACTGAGCTATCCCTCCCCTTCAGAACCAGATCTGAATGTTAGTCTCTAGAGCCAGGTAATTTGTAATGAAGATTTGTTTGAAAAATTCAGCCTCTTTTTCTGGTCACAGACTATCATGAGCCAATCTTGGTTCCTTTGAATTTGTTATGTGATGTCATTTTATTAAACATTGCTGATTGTTTGAAAACAGTTCACTTCTCTCTGTTGTTCCAGCTGTGTTGCTTTACTGCGAATTGTCAGCTAAGTCACATGATAGCGTTTCTGGTCCCTGCTCGGATGAGTGCTCAAGTATTTCTAGAGCAAATACTGATGCACGCAAAATTCCCTTTCATGTGTATGAATATTCTTGGCCTCTGAAATTCGCTTTCACAAACATTTATGCCAGGAAAACTCTGCTGCGCTGAATGTTTGTGAGAAATGAACATAAAGGGAGTGTGAACGTGGGCAAAGCAAAAATGTGATTTTACAGTGACTGAAATTTTTTCCACTATTATCCTATTAAATATTATTTGTATCGTGTTAGCGTCTAGGGGACACCAGTCCTAGACCATTGTGCCAGGCACTGTACAAACACACAACAAAAAGACAGTCCCTGCTCAGAGGAGCTTACACTCTAAGCATAACACAAGAGACAACAAATGGATATAACAGATGGGGGAACACTGAGGCAAATATTCTAGCTGTCATAGTGGTCATGTGTGGACTGGGCTAGTCATTTCTGATAATGCACCAGCACTGGGATAGTGTAAAGAGAACAGCCACATGGAGGTAAACCAGACATTCTTCAGATTGTAATACTGTAGAGGTCACCCATATATTTTAGAGGATCATTAAAGATTTCACAGCACTTTTTGTAAGAGTAGGAGCGTTGGCCCCTGGCCTTACTGAAATCCCACTGGTGGCAGCTAAGACACTGCCCGACGTTTCAGTTGAGTGCAGTTGATTCTTTATCACCCACTCTAAACTATCAGATAGTCTAGCTGTGCCCTGCTAAACGGAACAGAGTGTTCCCTGGTGGGAGGCGTGATTTGTCCAGTATATCTGTTTAAATATGAGGCCTGTCCTTCGGAGCACCCAGAAAACCCACTGAAAACCTTTGGAATTCAGGCCTCTTTTATTTAAATTCCTAAGTACGGAGTTAGGAGCCTAACCTTAGGCAGTGCCTGGTGTCTTGCAGCCCTTAAGTGCTACTGCTATAGAAATAAATAATCATAGGATGTCACCTTTAACTGTACTCAGGAAAACACAGGCCTGAAAAAGCCCATGTGAGGCCAAAACGTTGGCTAAAAGCCCGGGTCTGCAAATGCTAAGAGGATTTTTTAATACCTGGCTGTTGGAGTGATTTCTGGAAAAGACAGATGGGGAGTTCAGGCAGAGCTATAGGTTCACTGGGAGTTCTCATTGCTAGTTTCTGAGCAGCTACCAGCCTGCAGCTGACATTTAGCCACACCGTGATGGAGTGTGTCAGGAGTACGTTTGTTCCTTTGCATGAGAATTTAAAATGAGGCAAGGGAGACATTTAATTAGCAAAGATTCTGAAAGGCTGCCAAATCAGAGACATAACATGGCAACTGGGTACAGTCAAATGGGACAGCAAAGGCCACTTGTCCTGTTGGTACTGTGGACCAGTCTCCCCCCTGCCCCTGCCCTGGTTTCTATGAGGCATTGCGGGGCTCTGCACTAGATACAGTGTGCCAATGATAGAGGTTACATCAGGGTATAAAATCAGCCCAGCCTCATTTCCTTTCTCTCCTGATGTCATAGCTGAGCCACTGCGAGAGCTCTGGAACCGCCCCCTCAGCCCAGGCACTCACCATACTCTTTGGGGTGACCTGGGGTGTGAGGAGGGAGCAGTCCTTACACTTGGGGAAGCACAGGGACTGCAGCAGGTACAAAGTGGGAGCACAAGGGCTGGAGCTTCTTGCCTCTTGTCCTGCCTGGGCAGTGAGTAATCTGGCCCCGTGTTTGGAAATCACGGGGTAAAGCCACACTGCCCGTATACATATTTCTTATCAAGAATCAGTTTCCTGTCAACCGATCTCCAGAACTGAAGCTTTAAATCAGGAGTTTTTCCAAACACCTCAGCCCCACTCCCCAGTTCCAGACCTGCACATAGAAAGAGGAAGCACGGCACCCCCCGGTGGGTCCCTAGGCATCCCAGTGTGAAACCCCACAGGTCATTATGCTGCCTCCTCTAGGGATTTGCCTAAGGCCAGGTCCACACTAGTAACTTTTGCTGGCATAGCAATGTGATATGGGGTGTGATTTTTGTGTGTGTGATGTTTCTATGTCATCCAGAAGCCCTAGTGTGGACACATATCTGCACTATTGTGCTTTTATTGGTATTGTTTATTTCTGATATAAGCTATACTGGCAAAAGGACTTTTTTGTCCATATAAACTGCATCTCCACTAGGAGGGTTTGCTGGCATAGCTAAGCTGGCAGCCTTTTCCAGAGTAGACCTGGCCTGCATCATTGGCCCATCCTCTTCAAGAACAAAAGAGAGGTGCCAAAGCTAAGTTTGACCACTCTTGTTTTGTTTAGTGGATATAGAGCTTATGGAAGGTGCCAGGTCAATGGGTCAGGGGAGTGAAGTCCTCCTCTATTTAACTATTCAACAGGCAAAGCACAGACAGTAGCAGTGTAAGCTTCTCTTGCAATGCCCACTAGTTGCTATAACTCTGACCTGGAGAGCTCCCATCTCTAAGGGGGAAATTCCATCTCTATGTCCATTCAGTCTGGGCCATCGGACTGAAACTCCCAATTAATTCGCCAGTAACAACATCAAAGTATCAAGGAAGTGAAACCTCAGCAACTGAATGGGGAAGGGATATTTATTCCAGCTGATTAGAATTAGTGGTAATAAAAACAAGCCGTTGGGAGGAAAGCTTTAGTTAAAGGTTCAACATCCCAATCCCTTTAACTAAGGTCTGAGAAAGCTCTCCTCCCGCATTTCTGGTCCGACAAGGAGACTTTTAGGAGGAAAATACCCAGTGAATTCAAGACTTTATATTCTTGATTTTCCTAAGGTTAAAAAAAGAAGTGGAAAAAATCCTCTGTCTTCAAAAACTCCAAACCAAAACCACAACAACATAGAGGCACCCAACGATGAAAAAAAAAATCTCATCAGTACTGACTGCCTGTTGTTTGCTCATATAGGGAATCATGAGCTGGAACAGATGCAGCTCATTCTGGAGACGATCCCCGTTGTCCATGAAGAGGACAAAGAGGAGCTGCTCAAAGTGATGCCAACTTTCATCAACAGCACCTGGGAAGTGAAGAAACCTTTACGCAAGCTGCTCCCGGAAGTGAACGGCGAAGGTACCATAGCTTTAAGTCACATTTTGATCAGGTTTCTCTCATCCTCCCAATTTTAAGACCAGATCTCCCCCAGTGGACTATACCAGAGGAACCATCCCCCAAGCTCAAACACAACACCACTGGAGAGCTCCTGGAGACCTGCTCTCTCCAGGAAGAATTCCCTCCATGATTCATCTTGCCCCACCCACCCCCTCAGCAGCTAGGCCCTGTGATGTCCCCCAGGCCACTAGGCTCCCAGCCCCATCATAAGGAAGGAATCACATCAGGGCCTGGGGAAATGTCTGAAGTTAATGCTACCTGGATCAGTGTTATGCTGGGGAATTGCTCCAGGTTTGTGGGCAATGATATTGAGGAGGGCGGCTGGCGTGCATCGTGCCACACTTCCCCCTCCTCCTCGTGGCTCACACACAGACACTTCCCAGAGCCCAGGGGAGATGGGGATCATCTCACAGAACTGGCATTCTCTCACCTTTCCCTTGTGCCTCAGCCCAAATCACTTCGTTCCTCCCCACTCCTGCTCGGGAAGGGAGAAGTGTGTTAGGTCCTAAAGGAGACGTTTTACCTTAATAGTCTGGCTACAAGGCAGCAGTGCAGTACTAAGAGTGGGCACCTTGCTTTTCAGAGGTGTAACACTAGCAAAGTATGACGTGTTGCCCTCTATAGCCTGGTGAACGCTGTTTTGGCTGCATTCATATGTGTCTGTTCTGGAGTTGTTATTAATGTATTGACCCAGAATGTATCCCCAAGTTAGGATAATTTTCTTGTTTCCCTTCTTCTTGGACAAATATATATGTGCACAGTGAGAGAATAATTCCTTTCTTCCATGTAGATCTGAGATCCCCTACAGTATCCCAAGGCAGGACTTTTTCCAAACTCTTGGCTGTTGTTTTTTGTTTTTTTGTTTTTGTCGGATTGGGGCAGAAGGTGTATTTACCTTCAAGACTTTCCCGCCTGGAATGACTGGTAGCACTTCAATTGCTTCCAGCACAATCGTTCCCTTCTGTGGTCAAGGGGCCAGCTAAAACTGACTTCTGTCTCTGTGCCTGAGTGCTGCAAGCAATGAGCCTTTGGACCCAGGGCTTGAGCATTTCATTGGTATTCTGCAGCAGCTTTTTAATAGGTCAGGGCTGGCAGGGCAATTTCAAGAGCATCGCAGGGAGCAGATGCCAAGGCTGCCTCTGTGCTTCCGAATACCAAGTCATGGGCTCTGCATTCATATTTGTGCTGTTCCCTTGCATGGTGAAAAGGAAGGGAACTCCCTAGGCTCTTATTTGAAATCCATGGTTGACCAAGCCTGCTCAGATGCTGCCATGTGGCAGTGTATTTTCTCTGTTCTCTTTGCTCTGAATCCTGGGCTGTCAGTGTGGCTGGCATTCCATACATAAGATCTTCAAGGAAAAAATTGCTTTTATGTGGGTAAAGAGTCAAAACAGAGACCTAGGCGTGTAGATCAGTGTGACTCTTAATTAGAGTAGGCCATTATTGGTCCTTATCAACAGTGATACCCATCAGCCCTCATTACCTCAAGTCTGGGTCAGATTCCAAACATTAAGTACTGAAGGGATTTATTCTCTCTGATGATTTGTGGGAAGGAATGTCACTTGCCATGCTTACATAATTTACTGAAGTTTTCTTGCCCAAATGACTTGAACTCTGAAAGAATTGTTTCACCATGATCCTTGTTGCAAGCCAATGACCTTATAAAACTATTGATTCCATCATAATTAATTAATGCAAACAGTAAAATCATCCAGTGAGAGACAACCAAGTATTGGTTAATATTTATGCACAGGTATAACAGGTATCCTCTTTGTGATTAACTGTTAACTCTTCTTGTGAGCACACAAAGAAGCCCCCAGATCAGTTTCTTTCCAGATGAATTGGGATATTTACCAGCATTGTTACAGGTACAGTAAGTTAATATTTCCAGGATTTAGGGTTAAAAACATGATCTGACAGAAAAAATAACGCACACCTCTATTTTTATTATCTGAATTTAATGCCATGGCCTGAGAAACATCCCAGTAAACCAAATGTCCTTAACAACAGGAGCTGACGTTTTCACATACCCTATGCAAAGGAAGCATAAATAGATAAAAAAAATCATAGATGTTTAAATAGTATTTCATATGCACTTTAATTGCACTATAGTTGCTCTTACATCACATGTGTTTGTGTACATTGAAAGCGTCACACTGTATTGTATTTTCTGAAAAAAAAATTATGCACATAGAATTCTTTAAATGTTAATGGGCAGAATTATTTCATAGGCACTTTAAAAATAGCACTTTTAATTTAATTCCACCTCAAATTCACATAAACATTTAACAATCAGTTTACAGCTGTCCCTGTTTCCGGCTATGAGGTGAGTCCATAAAATGGATTTGAAAGCATGAAAGTACTGGTCACACATCCAAAGTAAGCAGGTTTCAGAGTATTAGCCATGTCCCTAATCTGAGACACTGAATGATTTATAGAATCACCCATAAAGAGTCCCATTGATTTCTGTGGGAGCTGGACTGGGACGTTAGTATTCCACAATAACATTTTAGCCCCTTATCCTTAAATTGGATCAGTGCTCAGTTACAAGAACCTGCCTGCTGGATCAAAGCCTTGACTCTACAATTCTCTCTTGGAGATGTAGATCTCTCTCTGCCATACTCTCTGTTTTGTTAAAAGAACTAAAAACTGTAGGCTACAGTACCGTTCCAATGCATGCCCATAACTCCCAATTAGGGTAAATTCGGTACATAAGCATCCAGAACAAATATGCCTCTGTGTTAGATGTACATAGGACTTAACCTTTAATTCTGTTCTTATTTTAATGATAATTAACATCAAACAGATGGGTCTCTATGGATTCAGGAGCCTGTTTCTCTGTTGTTAAAATCAGTTTTGCTTTTGGGGAATTAATGAACCTGTTTCTCTGTGGTACACAGCTATTGATTTTCTGGAGAAGATCCTGACATTTAACCCCAGGGATCGATTAACTGCAGAGATGGGTTTGCAGCATCCTTACATGAGCCCATACTCCTGCCCTGAAGATGAACCAATTTCTCAGCATCCGTTTCGGATTGAGGATGAGATTGATGATATTTTACTGATGGAAGCCAACCAGAGCCAGATGTCCAACTGGGACAGGTGCAGTATCCATGGCTTAGCAGGCTAGGCAGTCATGAACTCCTTACTCAGGCAAAACCCATTGACTTCATTTGGAATTTCTCTGATCCATTGTTATACAAATCTGCAATACATGCTTTAAAACCAGGAAGGACACTGATCTTTTATTATACAGCTGATCATTCTAACTCAAATCTGGTCCCACTAAAGTCAATGAGAATTTTGTCACTGATTTCCAGTGGGACCAAGTTTTCACTGTGCATGTAACTTACTGGGCTGTATTCTGCTCTCAGTTATATGAGTGGAATTACATTGACTTTAGCTGAGTTGCATCTGTTTAAATGAGAAGAATTTGGCTCTTTTTCTCTATTTTCTATTTCTTGATCCAAATGCTATAATACTCATTCTGGTACCCTTTGGGACCATTAAAGGTCTGATGAAGAACACTATATCTGCCAGCTTTCAAGCTGCATAAGGCCACAGATACTGGGTCTGTTGTAGCCTGACCTAGCCAATGGAGAAGCTGAAAGGCTGGTTTGCTGCAGAACTTCTAAAATGGCAACAAGCCCCCAGTTTTGCAGGTATGAAATGTGGCTCTCTCCCCATCTGTGCTTTGCATCTCAGAGTGTTTGGGACACTCCATCCCCCCTCCTAGGGCTGGGCTGTGCAGTCTGACTGAGTTACTATAGCTCTATGGCTAGCATAAACCTCCCTCATTGCCACAGATGGGTGGAAGGGAGGTGTGGAGAGGTCTGAGCCTAGTATAGGGACCATGTTTTTAAGAAACTAAAAATGTACCTGGGAACAAGGTTCCTCCCAGTTCATTTACCAAAGCACAGAGGACCACGTATATTAAGGGCACATGGATGATGGCTGAACATTTCCTCTCTTTAGAGCACACCTAGAATGGAGCTGCCTGCCAGGGAGATCCCAATACTTTTGAGCTGTGGCCAATTAAAACTTCTTCCCTAGATATTTGACATGTTTTCATCTGGCAATTAACTTGCCCTCTCTGAGCACATCGGGGGATTTACTGGGCATACTCCCAAAGAGCTCAGTTTTCATGCAGTTTCATGCTCCACTCCTTGAAAAGGAGCAGATACTGAGCACCATCTAGCACTCTGGAGGCACTAGGAGTGGCTGGGCGGGATATCTCCTTAAAAAAATCAGGTTGCCTCTGTGATTATGGAGCTTTCAAGGGTCTTTCAGCCTTATTGGCTTGTATGTCCAGATCAGTTCCAATGCATGTAAATATCCATTTTGTCTAATTGCTCCAAAACGTGAACTGTACACATCTGTTTACTGCACACAGTTGCAGAGAGGACCTACGCTGCTCTTACGATTGGCTCATAGAACCATAAGGCTAAAAGGGACCGCAAGGGTCATCTAGTCTAACCCCTTGCCAAGATGCAGGGTTTGTTGTGTTTGAACCATCCGAGACAGATGACTCTCCAGCCTCCTTCTGAAAACCTCCAGTGAAGGAGCTTCCATGACTTCCCTAGACAGAAACAGGCTCTCTAAGAACATACCAGATGCAAATCAATCCAAGGCAAACTAAGGGAATGACTGATATGGGACTGGATTAATAAAGAATGAAAGAAGGGTAATATAGTTAATATAGGATAATATAAGATAGATGGAGGCATCCAGCTGCTGACCTGACATGATGTCCCGGGAGGTGTGCTGCCTGCTTGGAGCCTGCATCCAGGACATCACAGAAAGGTTGCCAAGTCCCATCTCTCCTTCTGAGCACTACCCCATGCTGCTCAGCCACATGGGCACTAATGATACTGCCTGAGCAGATCAGCAGTGGCTACAGAGCGAAGGTGAAGGAATCAGGCGTGTATTCTCATCCATGCTGCCAGTTGAGGGTAAAGTTAATCAGACTGATGAAAACATTTTCAGATGACCCAAAAAGTGGTAAATAACAAAGAGGACAGGTCACTAATACACTGGGTTCTGGATTGCTTGGTAATCTAGGCACAAACAAACACTTGTTTGTTTTAATGTGGCCAAATTGAAAGTACTACATCCAGGAATAAAAAAATGTAGGCCATACTTATAGGATGGGAACCTCTATGCTGGAAAGCAGTGACTCTGAAAACCACTGGGAGTCATGGTAGCCAATCTGCTGAACATGATTTCCCACTGCGATGCTGTGGCCAAAAGGGCTAATATGATCTATGGATGTAAAAACAGGAGAATATCAAGTAGGTTATTTAACCTCTGCATTTGGCACTGGAATACTGTGTCCAGTTCTGGTGTCCACAATTCAGGCAGGATATTGATAAATTGAAGACGGTTCAGAGAAGAACCACAGGAATGATTAGAGGGTTAGAAAACCTGCCTTATAGTGAAAGACTTAAGGAGCTCAATCTGTGTAATTTAACAAAAAGAAGGCTAACGTGTGACTCAATCACAGTCAGTAAGTACCTATATGGGCAGCAGAAATTTGCTAATAGCTCTTCAATCCAAAAGGTATAAAAGATCCAGTGGCTTGAGCTGAGCTAGACAAATGAAGGTGCAAATTTTTAACAATGCACGTAATGAAACATTGCAACAATTTACCAAGGGTTGTGGTGGAGTCTCCATCACTGGAAATCTTTAAATCAAAATTGGATGTTTTTTTAAAAGACATGCTCTTAATGAAACAGAAATGAATTCAGGGAAGTCCATTGGCCTGTGTTATGCAGGGGGTCAGACTAGATGGTGCAATGGTCTCTTCTGGCCTTGTAATCCATAAATTTATGAATGCCCATCAGCCACAAAATCATCTTTATCAGTTACTTTTCTGCAGAACACACAGACTTAAGATAGCTGCTGCCATCCCATTTTAATGTAGATTGTTCAGGTGAATCAGTCGCTGTTTGGAAAACCATACAAACTACGAAGACATCCTAATAATATGCAAAATGACTTAGATCTTTTGACCTGCATAGTGAAAGTATCTGTTCTGTTTGTAGTGTACGATTATAACTTAATCATCTCAGCTTCTGGCTGATAAGTGCACTCAGCATTGTCATAGCCACGTTGGGAATGGGATTATGGTCTGTGTTTTACATTATTTTATTTCTTCATTATATTTTAACATAGTTATAGCTAACAGGGTTTGAGCGGGGCTTCTTCTAACCATAAGAAGAGGGATATTTCATTCCGAGAACCATGCCTGCAGATGATCCTCCTAGGTAGTCGTTAGCATAGCTTCCTCATGGTTCTCAGACAAATCAACCCTGTCCACAAAGGTCAGAGAAATTGCTCTAGAACCCTGCCAGCAATAACCATGTTTAAACAATTCTGTTGCTGAGCATCTTTCTGTTTCTCTATATATCCGCCAACACATTTTCTTTGAACCAACAAGTCGCGAAACTCTGTCCCTACTGGACATTCCATATACAGCCTATATTTCCGAGGAGGAACCCTACAGCTTGGAGAAGATTCACCATGTGTATTAGTGTAACCCACACACCTGCTAGGTGTGGTGTTCTGTCCCATCTAGTGGCACCAAGACCACTTAGAGAGAGAGATAAAATGAGTTTGCTCCACAGCCTTAGCTAACAGCCAGTTGGCTTTTAGCTCATGCAGTAGAGGCTCATGCACTAAACTCCAGAGACCCCAGATTTGATCCCATCCGCCGACGACCGGGGTCTGTTGGCGTTCCATTAGCAGTTCCTGATACAGTGACTGCAGCTTTGCAAAGTAGTGCTGTTAAGCTGCTGAGTGTCTCAAAGATTAATGATCTTTTCATGGAGTTTCATAGACTCTCTTTCTCCAGGAGTAAAAGTTTGTCAAGGCAAATGATGTCTCAATCCTTTGGCTATTATTAACCCTTTTATATTTTGAGGATATGAAAGCTATCCAAGTGGGGCTCAGACTTGTAAGCCATCACTGATGTGATTTCCTCCTGAGACATAATTTTCCTTCCATTCCTGTCTTGAGGGAAATAAAAGTAGATGAGATGAACAAGACAATTGAATGAATTACAAGGTTCTTTCGAAATGTCATCTTTTCTAAAAAAGGCATTTGCTTATGAGACAGCAGCTGATTCAATACCCTCTTTCATTGTTTCTGCTGTTTAAAAAATGCGACTAGTTTTGACTTACAGTGCTTTGGACTGAAAATAAATAAGATGTATTTGTTTTAAAAATATGGACAAGTGACACACCAGGAGGATAGCTTCATTGTGCCTAGGAAGCTGGTCTTTTATTACATCAGTGATTTTTAGTTGGTAACTGTGTAATTTAAAAGTTGCCATTAAAAAGTCAACCTTTGCCTAGAGTTTCCACGCAGTGCTATCTGAGATACTGCAGGTTCTCAATAGGAAATAACTGCGGTATATCAGCTACTACTTTGTGGCAATTCTTGGCAAATGATGACTTTTAATGACAGAGGCTGTGAATTGTGAGGAGGTGTGAGAAGGTAAATTTATGTTTCAGTTTTAACTCCTTCCTTCCTGGGGAGCCTGGTTGGCTCAGAGGATTTTTACTGTGCTATGGAACCTTTGAAATCCAGGCTGCACATTCAAATCCACAGCAGGTGGATAGTGACTAATCTGATACAGTTCAGCAGCCTATGTGAAATGAATTTGGTTGTCTTGGTTCCGTTCCCAGTGAACAGGTGTCCTTAATCACAAAAAACATTTGCTAACTGGCAGCTCTGTTGGCAGTCGAAGCAGAGAGGTCAATGACAGAATAGGCCAGAGAGACCTAACTCTACTCACATCCCCACAGCTGCTCCTTCCAGGTGTCATATCAGGTTGGGAGTCAAGTCTGCAGAACTGTCAGTTCACCATATTTCACCATCACTAAAAAATAATAATTTTAAAAATCCTTCCTGTTCAACATCATTAATTTCCCTGTCTGAGTGAACAAGCATCTGGGGGCAAACAAGCTAAACTAAGTAAAGAGTAATTTTGGGAGCCTCACTAATCATGCTTTCAGTGTAAACCTTCATATACTAGATCCTTGTCAGTTATGGTCACTGAAGCAGCAAATCAATATCTCACGGTCAGTTTGTCACTCTTTTATCCCTTTGCTTCTATAGTTCCTGGTATGACACATTAAAGCAGTGGCCTTGGCTGTTCTCCTAGCTGCCTGGAGATCTTTGGTATAGGGAAGTATAGTTCAGAACACAAGGCAAGATTTTCAAAAGTCATTAGTGATATTTGGGCCCAACAGGGGACACCTTAAAGGAATCTGATTTTCAGAAAGTACACCTGCCCCCTGAAAAACAACTCTTTTTAAGGTAGATCCCACAAAGTTCACTAATGTTGGCCCAAGAGTCTAATGTTCTAGGGAGAGAGAATATGTCTAGTGGTTAGATGAATTACTGGATGTTTGGTCTACTAGTTTCTATTCCCATCTTTGCCCCTGCTTGCATGTATAACCTTGGGCAGATCACTTAAACCCTTTGCCTTTAACACATATGTAAATTGTATTTATTTCACAATAGCTTTTGAAGGTATAATTAATTACACTTTGTAAAACACATTGCAATCAATGGGAGTTAGGTGCCTAAATACCTTTGAGGATCTGGACCCTTGAAATTTTTGGATAAAAGGTACTTTAGCATAGGAAAGGTAAAAGCAGCAGCAGTAGTGGGAACATCTATTTAAACACTCCTCCTACTTATAAACAAAGCCAACAATTGTCCATCTAATTGCAGAATGTCTTTCCCAGGTATCAAGTAAGTCTCTCTTCTGATTTGGAGTGGCGACATGACAAATACCATGATATAGATGAGGTACAACGGGACCCACGAGCAGGATCCGATTCCATTGCTGAAGAAGCACAAGTTGATCCACGCAAATATTCTCAAAGCAGCTCAGAGAGATTCTTGGAGCAATCACATTCCTCAATGGATCGAATGTTTGATGTTGATTATGGGAAATCATGCGATTACAAAGTGGGGTCACCTTCCTACTTGGACAAACTGCTGTGGAGAGACAATAAACCCCATCACTACTCAGAGCCCAAACTTATCTTAGACTTGTCGCACTGGAAAACAGCAACTATAGCACCCACTGCAGAGTTATCACTGGAAGAAGAACCATCCAACCTCTTTCTAGAGATAGCTCAATGGGTAAAGAGCACACAGTCAGGGCTTGAATGCCCTAGTCCTCTTCCAGAGCTTCAAGAACAGAGTCTGCCATCTTCTCCTCACCATCATCATAAAGAATCCAAGGATGTAAACAGTGAAACAGACCCTCAGTTTGACTTGGATGTCTTCATCTCTAGGGCGCTGAAACTTTGCACGAAACCCGAGGATCTCCCAGACAATAAGCTCAATGATATCAACGGGGCTTGTATTTCAGAACACCCTAATGAGATTGTACAAACAGAGGTGTTTCAGAAAGAGAGGTGGTAAAGAAACAATGTCTGATATTCACTGCTAATCTCTTTGTAAGTCTTTGATAATGCATCAATTACCCTACGGTGAACTGTAATTAAGGTTTGATCTGTCGTTGAACATGTCAGTTTCTTACAGTATAATTAATGCCTTTTTATTAAAAGGTGAGCACAAACCAGGAACCCCTTTTGATGCCTTAGAAATACACTTAAAGGAATCAAGAGGTGTGAATGAAATATTGAGTTTCTTATGCTGCCTTAACAATCTTGCCTTGTAACTTCTGGGACCTATTTGGTACTTCAATGTACAATGGAGAGATGACTGTACAAGTTTACAAACAGAAGTTGAATCAACTTCCTTTTTTATATATAATATCTTAAAGGAATAAGGATGAAGGGGAGTCCCTTCATTATGGTCAGATACTCCCCTGGTTTGACAGGTTCAAAACACGTTGAACCAGAGGGCTTCTTTGATGAACTCATCTGAGTATTGTCTATACAAAAAGGAGTAATGTAAGGGTATCTCTTTCAGTAATTAGTCCTATATACACCTTTGACCAAATTCTGCCTTTAATCAGGAAATAGGGGTTGGAAGAATGTAACTAAGGACAGAATTTGGCCATCGGGACAGAAAATGAGGCTGCAAGAATATTAATGGGGAAAGAATTTGACCCACAGTGTGTGGGTCATTTTGTTTTTCTCATTGGCAGAGAGAATTTTCACTAATAAGCACATTCTTCTAATCTGGTTCCTCACATAAACAAGTCTTTCCTTCTGCAGTCTAGATGTGGATCTGAAGTCTGCCATTTTTAGAAGATCTAGCACCATAACTATGGGTGGATGAATTAAAAAAACATAATGCAGCGAAACCTGTCTTAAGCAACTGCTGAAAGGACCAGCAAATAATGGCAGTGTGGTCTGCAAGGGAGGAGAGAGTTGGAAATTCGGGAGTACTGAGTTATGATCTTGGCTCTTCCACTTCCTTGCTATGTAGCCTTAGGCAAGTCACTTAATGTCTCCATTACAAATTTCCAATCTGCAAAATAGGTATAATAATACTTTGCTCAAATAGATGTTGGGTGGGTAAATTAGCCAAAGTCTGTACAGTGCTTCGAATAGCCACAGTACTATATAAGTGCTAAGTATTGTTATATCATTTTTCTAACAGAAATTGGTGGTCTTTGGCTAAAATTTGAACAAAATTGTACTGGAAACTTTCTAGATATGTTCAAGTGGTCACTTAAACCAATGGTTTGGCTGTTGGAGATGGTCCTCTGTACAGGCTGCACAACAGGGACCAGCAAGGAAAGGTGATCCCCTTACTGGTGGCATTAGATTCTTACACTATATATATGTATATATACAGTGTGTATATGTGAAGTATATACACTCCAGATATGAAGAAATATTCAGATCTTTCCAAGGCCCTTTGCGTTCAGCTTCCTTGGAAGGTAACTAAGTCAGTAGAAAAACAACGCTGCTTTGTAAATAACTATAACCACAGCTGATCTATTGTAGGTTCTGTTTTCATCCACACTTCTGAGCACCTTAATAACTAATCAGCTAACTAGAATTTGTATATCGAATAAATGTTATATACGTATATTTAATCAGCTGGATCAAATTTTAAAAAACGGAAAACATGTAAATAGTAAGTGTTTTAAAAAATGTATGTATTATTCTTGTCATCCTGCCATTTTGTTTTCCAGCATGACGGCATTACTTTTATTTGTGAAAAGATAAACTACTGAAGGTTCATATGTCACTACTGTCACATTACAAATTATTTTTACCCTTTTGAAAAATGATCTATTAAATATTGTGAGATGTGAAGGAAAATCTTATGAGGATTGGATGAAAGACTAACTAATGCAGAATTTAATACTACTAACCAACATTTCTAGTATTGGTGGAATCAGGATTTAGGGACAGGTTCAGCTTTATGACAACTTGTGCTAGGTGTTTAAGAGCTGAATAACTTGCTTGTTCTTACTGTTAAGAATTTACTGTACTTAAGCTGCTTTAAATATTGTTACTCCAGTTGCTTAGTAGCCCAGTTCAGGCTGCCAGCTGAACAGATTGTGGGGCAGGGGAAAACCTAGTTCAGAGGTAAAAGGCACCTG
Organism: Platysternon megacephalum; assembly: GCA_003942145.1. Lineage (NCBI taxonomy): Eukaryota > Metazoa > Chordata > Testudines > Platysternidae > Platysternon > Platysternon megacephalum. Next base: position 5,970,960 of record QXTE01000073.1, read on the forward strand.
GAATGCAAAGGAAGTGACTACCTAAACGTCCAGCAGAGAGAAGGGCTATGTCCTGGTTCTTGGAGTTGAATGTTTGGGTGCCCTACTTTTAGATGTCAACACATTGTCCTGGAAGGAGAAATAAGGGAGGGACCGGAAGAGATCACTTAAAGTGTGTTAAAAATTATTTATATACCTCAACAGAAGCTCAGTGCATTTACTCATGATGAGCCAAATTCAGACTGAGAAAGTGGACTCTCCAGTCGAGCTGCTCCTGTTTATGCCAGGTGAATTTGGCCCAGTGAGCTTATGACTTGTCACCCTTGTTCAGTTTATCAGTATACCTTTCAGCAAGCCATGAGGTCCTGAAACATTATTCATAGCACCACAACATTTGTGGTATCCATATCCCACCTCCTTAGCCGCCAGGAAAGGGTCTATAATATGTGTGAATATAAACCCTGCCTGGGTTTATATTATAAGAGTGAATATAAATATATAAGTGTGAATATAAACCCTGCCTGGGTTCAGTCCTGCAGTGGGCTGAGTGCCCTCAGTTGCCACTGAAGTCAGGAGTTGAGCGTGCCCAGTATCTAGCAGGAGATGCACAAACCTTGCAGCTGGAGGCCCAAAGGAGAGGAAAACTTTTGGGACACAACAGAGCGAGTAAGATTGTAGGATCAAACAAGTAGTATGGGAAGTGACTTTTAACACTGTATATTGATAGAATAAGCAAATATTTACTTCTGTTCTGTTAAACCTCCATATTTACTGGCCTGAGAAGTTAATATTGATCAAACAATGTCAGTATTTTCCCCGAGGGACAATAAATCTTCAAGTTCACTGAAACAAGAAGCCATTTTATATTTGTTGCTACATACAATCTGAATGTCTTCATCAGAAATATCTGGGACTCTCTTCACTGTGGTGATGAATGTCAAAAGTTTATCAGTTTTTCCTTTGGAACTAGCATTGTAATGGGGAGATGAAGTTTGAGGGTCAGAAATAGAAGCCTCAAAGAAGTAAATAATAGATTTTCATGGAACTCATTGCAGCTACTCAGGATTTTCCATTTTGATATGATCTAATCAGTTAACATTGTTCCAAATGTCAGTATTATCGACCTGTAAGGAGGTAAACAATGGAAATGTCTCTAACTTGTCACATAATTGTTTCAGCCAATGACACACCAGGTTTTTTCTCATGTATGTAACTATAATAAAATGTAAGGTCTGATTCTTCCCTGCTTGACAGTGTTCCGTCATTTTTCTTTTTGTGATATGGAGTGAGATATCATTGAAAACAGAACTTGGTTCTAAATTAATTCAGTAAATTATCATGAATACTTCTTGAAGTTTTGTAAAGAGGCAACTTGGTTATTTTCTACTGGATGGGATCTAACCAAACTTCTCGTTTTAGTTAAGGTTGCATTTCATCAATAGTTTAATGTCACTGAGCTGTGACATTCATACTGCTCTTGATATTACCATTGGTGCTTCTGACTTTTTATTTGCTGGGGTTTTTTTTGGTCATTCATGCTACTCAGTCTAATGAAAGAGGTCAGAGTTGTTCTGATTCACAGACATTTGCACTTAAGTTATTTTGTGTTCCATAGAGCAGTTTCAATAGAATACAATGTATCAGCTTAATGGTCAGACCCACAGCAAAGTGACCTGTTTGGAAGAATAGTTTATCTGACTATTTTAGACCTTTTTTCTATTCACAAATAGGTATTGTAGTGATTTGTACAAATATGCTCTTTTCAAAATTGTTTGAATCATTTTAGTGCATGCATTTTACGCTATAGGTTATTGGCACAATAAGCGTCACCATTATTAATTATTCATAATGTGTGATTGGCCACTTAAATCACATGGTATTGGTTCAGTCCCCTGATTGGATGACATAGACTTTACAATTTATAAATTACTTCTACTTCTATCTGAAATTATATTTATGGTGAAAATCATTTTGTGAACAACATTTAGTTTTTTTATTTAAAAGAATAAGCAGCATCGCTACTCCCTGGATGTCCAACAGTCAAAACCTGTGGCTTAACTCAGTTCTGATCTCCTGTACATTACAGCCTTGTGTATCCAAAAGTTGCAGGGAATATCTGAAATCTTTAGAAAAATTGACTTTTCACTGTAGGAGGGTAACTCGCTACCCAGCTAGAGAATGGCTGTTCATCAGGTCCTTACCTCCAGAATGGATGCTGACAATCTCAGATCTCTGTAAATACTGTACAGGAATTCTGCAGTCATCCCCAGTACTGTTCATGATCTACTTTCAAATATTTAATCTGTAGGAATTCCTTTTTCGTTGCAATTCTGTTTAAAGAGTCTTGGCCCCATCGCAGAACTGCATTAAATGTGCTATTCTAGCGCTAGCATTGAAGTTATGCAAAAGATTTACTTAAACCCTACTTTTTAATATGATTGTGTGGGCACCCTAAAAGCTATTTCCTATACAAGCCACTATGGAGCCCTTGAACAGAGCTATGGCTAGCGGTATTATAAACAGGGTTGTTGGAGCTCAGACTATTGGTGATGATTTATAATGTCTATTTTCATCTAAGACAAATCTATATTTGAGCAACTTCAAAGCAACAGAACCTTTTGGAACCTACAATAGGAGTACAATGCTGCATAATAATAATATATGGAGATATACCTATCTCATAGAGCTGGAAGGGACCCTGAAGGGTCATCGAGTCCAGCCCCCTGCCTTCACTAGCAGGACCAATTTTGCCCCAGATTCCTAAGTGGCCCCCTCACAACCCTGGGTTTAGCAGGCCAATGCTCAAACCACTGAGCTATCACAGGGTGATTGGGCCCTTGAAGAAGGAATGAGGGGCCGGGGTCCAGTGCAGCTGGAATTGGTTACCTGCTGCCCAGTTGAGCTCAAGGGAAGGTACCTGGGCCTTATAAAAGAGGAAATGGTGGCAAAGCAAAGTGACTGAGAATTAGAAGACTCTAGGAGTGAGTTTGAGACACCAGGAAGAAAAGACTTCAGCTAGGTAGGGCTGAGAGTGGTTTGCCAAATCAGGGAAGAACCAGAAAGGGGAGAAGCCCCAGGAGTGAGTTTGTTTTCAAATTCTATAAATAAATTTGATCTAGAAGGGGAATGTTTTAAGGACTCTGCACTGGTGGAGTTTATTTAAGGAGTCATAAAGAGGGTAAACTGAGGCAGGATGCCTACAGAGCAAGCTCTGGCCATGGAGTGCTCAGGAAGTGGCTGCCCTGTTACTATAATTAATGACTTGATCCAGGTTTCTCTGATTGTAATGGGAGCTCAAGAGGGCACCAATATACCATGTGGTGTTTATTCATATACAATTCTCTCCCATTTTCAAAAAGACAGTTTGATATTTTTTTTTGAGACAATACAAAATTCCGGTGAATCTAGTAATCAATCTGCAGGCATCTTAAATTTTGTGAAGACAGTGACCACAAAATTACATTAGTTACTATGATAAATGAGAGTGGGGGTAGCTCCCTTTTGTGGACACCCAGCCAGCCAGTTAGCTGTAGAATCCCTCTTGATAGTTGTTCTCTACTTGCTTTACCTGTAAAGGGTTAAAAAGTCTCCCTGCATAGGTAAAAGGAAGGGAGTGGGCACCTGACCAAAAGAGCCAATGGGAAGGCTAGAACTTTTTAAATTTGGAGGGGGGGAAACTGTCCCTCTGTCTGTCTGCTCTCTGGAGAGAGGGGACAGAGCAGAGACAGGGCTAAAACTATGCTGTAAAAAGCTTTGGGCCAGGAAAATCATCAAATCATACCTAGAAACTACTCATTTGGAACCCCAGATATGTAAGTAGATCAGGAAATGTCTAGGAAGATGTGATTAGGTTTATCTCTTTTATTTCTTTATGGCTTGTGGACTCCTCTGTGCTAACCCCAAATGCTTTGGTTTTGCTTGTAACCTTTAAGCTGGACCTCAAGAAGCTATCTTGATGCTTAATCCTTGTAATTGTTTATTTTTTTAAACCTAGCAAAAAGCCTAAGTTCCAGATGTATTTTCTTTCTTTTTGTTTTTAATAAAATGTACCTTTTTTAAGAACAGGATTGGATTTTTGTGTCCCTAAGAGGTTTGTGCAAATGTTGTTTAATTAGCTGGTGGCAACAGCTGATTTCCTTTGTTTTCTTTCTCAGCTCTTCCCCAGAGTGGGGGTGAAAGGGCTTGAGGGTACCCCACTGGAAGGAATTCCCAAGTGTGCCCTCTTGGGTTCCAAAAAAGGGGGTTTTGCACTTGGGTGGTGGCTGCATCTACCCATCCAAGGTCAGAGAGAAGCTGTAACCTTGGGAGTTTAATACAAGCCTGGAGTGACCAGTATTAATTTTTAAAATCCTTGCGGGCCCCCACCTTCTGCACTCAGTGCCAGAGTGGGGAATCAGCCTTGACAATTACATTCTGGAAACTGTGGCTGGTGGAATCACTGTTTATAATATTCACTTTGTTAAACTGAAAGGCTAGAATTTTATTATTCAAATAAGCAAAATCTGTCTGAAAAGACCCTTTCTTGCCAGAGCTTATCCATTGTGGCAGGACAGGCTGGTCTAAAAGGATCCGCGAATGGTTGAGTGTGGTTCTGGTTAAGCCTGCATTGAAAATAAGGATCTGCATAAATAGTAAATCTGCATAAATTGTTATGCTTTGGACAGATTCCCTGTAAGAACAACTTTAAGAGATGTCACTTTAATACCTCATTGTTGCACCAATCAAGAGCTGCACCCAGAAAATTTCACTGTGAACACCATGGTTCAAAGCATGCTTTGAAGAGTCTATTTACTATTTTCTAAACTGCCTCAGAAGTTACTAAATGACCCCATCACTTAGTGTCTGAATGTTCTGACTCTAGATAGAAAAGGGCAGGATTACCTACACATTTGATAATATAAGGATTGGTGGAGCATTAACAAGGGCCTTAGCGCTTTATAAAATAAAAGGAAAGATGGTCCAGTTTCCAAGAAGCTCATGTTCTCAATGTCCATAGTTTCTTATATCTATACCGTGCTACCACAGAAGTGTGTGTATGGGGACTCTGTAAGGTGCTGGCTTTTTGATTAATTTGGTTTAAGCATCCAAAAGTTACCCAGGAGACAGATTTCTGGCACAACTGGCACTGTACTGTGGAACTGACGTCTGGAAGAGGTCAGCATGAACAAGGAGTTCAGTGCCTTCACAATGAAATGTAAAGCCTGCTATTTTAACTTCACTTAGTGTTCTCTTGAGTGCTGCTCACCGTTCACATTTATGTTGCAGACAAAAAAAAATCTCCATAAAGAAGAATGGGGAAATGAAAAACATAACACTGTGTGTGTGTGTTCACTTGAATACCATTGTGATGGATGTGGTATAAGAACCTAGCCAGAAGATTTGGATGGTTATACGAATCGTATCTGAACTGCTCCAGCCTTCAGAATTAGGCTTGTGAGAACGGACTTTTATGTAAGATTTCTTTTGGTACTTCCTGGTTCTGGAGGTGGAACAGGGTGGCCTGGCCCTTTAAGGGCTAGGGGCTATCAGCCCTGTTCATTCATCACAGCCAGCTGGGAAGGGGTCAGGTGTCTTCTATAAAGGGTGGAGGAAGCGCAGTAGGAGAGAGGTGGGCTCCTGCAGTACCCACTGACTCAGGGGGACTGATGGGAAGAGTCTGTCCTCCTTTTCAGCACTGAGTGAGCCTCTGGGAGCTGTAGCCAGGGTGGGCAGAGCAGCTGTTTTTGTTTAATGTTTTTCCTAAGTTTTGTGTTTGAAGGCTAAAACTGGGCCTAGAAAGAGACATGGGCGTGACAGAGAGTCCTTCCTAGGAAGGTGGGGAGAGCCAGCCTGAGTGAGGGGAAACTGAGGCAGCAGCCCACCTGAAACCAGATGGGGTAAGGTGGCCCTGCCACAGGAGGGAAATAGAATTTTTTAATCATGCAGCTGATAAGGAGATCTCTGATTAAAATCTGAACGGGAGGCTTTGGCCAAGTGTAATGAAAATGGCTTACGGTTCATATGGGTACAGACTGTGCTTTACAGCTGTGTTAAAAGCATCTCGTGAAACAATTCCTGAAAGCATCAAACCTTTGAAAAGCAAAGATCCTTCATTCTCGTCTTGTACATTTTGGCATGGACCAGCATAGCAGCTGACACTGTGCCCAGCCTGTCTATAAAGCTATAAATGGCCAATTAACACATGCCAGCTTGCTGCCTTGAAAACAGTGTGCAGGAGAAAGGGCATGGAGGTGAAAAGCTGGAGTTGAGTTGCACTGCCGCAGTGACTGCTCTCCATGCTCCCTAAAGATCAGCTGTTGCCATTTCATGCTGGATGCAGTGTTGGTTTATTAAATAAGCACATCTTAAAAACATTAGGCCACATATGGCCAATTTACCAGAGATATTTTAAGTTGTATGTGGTCTTAGCCTACCCTCTAGCTTTCATAGTGGCCAAAAGGTACATTTACCAACCAGCCATCTTTCTCTCTTGTGAAGCTGGATCGGAGGGGAAAACATTTCATTGCAACGAACAGCATGATACATTGGCAAACACACAGAGCAGGGCTGCGATCCATCAATATTGATGCCATGTACATCCTTGTGACGGAATAGGTAGCTCTGTTATATTGTTTTCACTGTGGTTATTGCTCTTTTAACAATCTAGCTCCGCACTCTCTCAAAGCATTCAACATGAACTGAAAATAAATGTAACAGATTAAAAAAATGAAAATCATCAGCCTGGTCTAACAATAGAACTGAGGCTGCTGGGAGTTGAAACCAGCTAGGACTAATCTTCAGCTGAGTGCAGAGAGGAATCGGCAACAGGAGGACAGAACACTTTACACCTCATTCCACCAGCTCCAAACAGTCACTCCACCCCACGTCGGATCCAGCTGACACCAGGTGCGTGACGTGAAATAGGCTTTTGAATGACACTTAATATAAGAAGAATTCCTTCATTTACAATTTTTTTTTTCTTTACAAATTGAAAGATTCCATGCTCACAACCACTGTTAACTGCTTTGGTGCTGTCTAGCTTAATAGGCACACAGGAAGAAAAAAAATGCATTTATCAGTTGTGTGATATTGACCAGTGACTGTCCCAATCAAACATTACTGCTGAGTTCCACCGCTGCACAATGCTACGGAGGAGAATCACGGTGAGCATCAACGAACTACTGGCTTGGAGGGGTGAAAGGAGACAGCTCAGCCCACACAAAGAATGTAATTCCCATACAAAACATTGCTGTATGGAGAAGAGCCTAAGACAAGGGTAGGCAACCTATGGCACACGTGCTGAAGGCGGCACACGAGCTGATTTTCAGTGGCACTCACAGTGCCCGGGTCCTGGCCACCAGTCCGGGGTGCTCTGCATTTTAATTTAATTTTAAATGAAGCTTCTTACACATTTTGAAACCTTATTTACGTTACATACAACAATAGTTTAGTTATATATTATAGACTTATAGAAAGAGACCCTCTAAAAAGGTTAAAATGTATGACTGGCACGTGAAACCTTAAATTGGAGTGAATAAATGAAGACTTGGCACACCACTTCTGAAAGGTTGCCAACACCTGCTCTAAGACAACCAGAGACAAGCTATTCTGACCACACTTCTGCTCAGCCAGCCCCACTAGTCAGACTGGGTCACTGAGGCTAGGAGCGGGCTCTTAAAAAAGGAGCATAACTAAGTGTGTCTGTAGTGTAGCTGGTTAGTATAAAGTGCCATCTACTGACAGACAAAAATATGTAGCATTGTTTGTAAGTCTGCTAGACCACTACAGCAGAAGGCCATTTATCCGAGCCAATTGGGACCAGGGCCAGATCCGGTCATCAAAAATTCAGATAAGCAGGAGCAGTGGTTCTCAAACGGAGGGCCAGGAGCCCAAAGTGGGTCACAACCCTGTTTTAATGGGGTTGCCAGGGCTGGCTTAGACTTGCTGGGGCTCAGGTATGAAGCCAGAGCCCCACTGCCCTGGCCAAAGCCGAAGCCTGAGGGATTCAGCCCTGGGCGGTGGGGCTCAGGTTACAACCCCCTGCCTTTGGCTCCCCCACCCGGGGCAGTGGGAATCAGGTGGACTCAGGCTTTGGTCCCCCCTCCTGGGGTCGTGTAGTAATTTTTGTTGTCAGAGGGGGGTCACAGTGCAATGAGGTTTGAGAACCGCCGAGCTAGAGAATGGGAAAGTGTGAGGCTGCAGCGCCATCTAGTGGCTACAGGAGAGATCTCCCGCTTCTGCACCTGTGTGCGCTGGTTGTTCGGTTAATATGGAGAGCCGGATACTGGAGGATCGGATAAAGGGGGTTCGACTATAGTTATGCTCTGCAAAATGCTTCCTGCCTGGGCACTGTGCAGTGCCATTTAAAGTGTCTGTGTAGGGCGAGGCGGGTCAGAGTCACCTGACCACCAACCCCAGCCAAGGTGCCCCTACATCTGCTCCTTGCCAGAAGCCTCAGCCCTTGAGGAAGCCCCTCCTATCAGGCCCTGCCTTACCCCACCCCACTCCTTACCTTACCCCACCCTGCTGATGAGCCTCACCCTTGGGTGGCAGGTCCTGGTTCCCGGCACTGGGAGCTGCTGTGGTTTTTGGCAGCTGGCAGATGAGGGCCCGGCTCCCTGAACATGCAGAGGGGGACCCAGGCGCCGGCTGCGATGTGCGTGGCCGCTAGTTACAGGGGTGTACGTGAAGTTGTACGTGCCTCACAAAAAAGAAGAAAATAGGGCTGCCACCTGCCTGGTTTTTGACTGGCCGGGCAGGTTTTACTACTCTCTTGCTTGTCAAGAGATGTAATTTGCCTATCTAACTGCGTGAAAGTGGTCAGGACATGGCCTGGGTGCCCCTCCCTGGCTCCAAGCTGTGCTGACTACTGCTCTTCACAGCTTACACGCTGTCCTGTGCTGTGAGCAGCATGGAGCCTACCCACCCAAAGGGAAACTGATTGTTAGCAAACATCATCTCTCCCTAGCAGCTGACATGCAAGAGGGAGTGCATGTGCTGTTCAGTTCTTTAGGATGGTGCTGCATGACCCTGGCTCAGCTTTGGCCAGCTCTACTGCAGGTGGAGAGGGGACTGGAGCCAGGGCACCACCTCCCTTCTTACTTTGGGGTGACTTGTGCCTTCAGGAGCACCAGAAGGGAACAGTCCCTGTGCATCCCTAAATGCAGGGGGATGCAATCGTGTGTTGCAGGGGGGAGAGGAAGCCTCCTTGTGCCCTTATCCCTTCACCCCATACAATGAGCAGACATAATTGGTAGCTGCGACTGGGGTCGTCTGCCCCAGAAGGGTAGTGATGCCTAGGGGTTAGCCCACCTTTCACATGGCATGACCCTTTCAGAGAGAGAGAGAGAGAGAGTGTGTGTCTGTATAAAAGGACTTGGAAGATGATGATAATAATAGAGAGGACGTGGCCATGGGAATAAGTGGTGTTTGGGGAAGAAATCCTGTAACTGTTTCTTTAAGGGCCCAGGGCCAGGAGCCTTGCAGAGGGGGTGGTGCAAGGCTCCCCTCTCACCCAACCAGTTGAGGTGAGCTTTAAGGAAGAGGATCAGTCTATATGCTGCCTCTCCTCCTCCCTCACAGCTGGGCAGCCACAAGCAGGAAAAGGCCAGCCTGGGAACTCTCTGAGCTTAAGGACTGACTGGGGAACAGGGGCCAGCTGAGGGTGACGCTGGCTAAGGCCCTACTGGTCACTAACTTACAGCCCAGCTCCAAGGAGGAGAGCGTGACCCTTTGAAGGCCAACCCCAGCTCGAAGAAGGGCTGGGGGTTTCCTGAACAGGGGTGAGGGCTCATCAGGCCTCTTCCATGACCCCAAAGCTGTGTGACCTGAGGCCACTAACAAAGTGACGCTTTGTAGATGTCCTGAGCACACACTGACAGCACATAGTGAAAAGGGGTTTGAAATACTATATACCCCCTTGCTGGTACTACTGTAGATCCAGCTATTCAAAATTCGTTTCTAGCTCTTCAAACTGATTTTTGGCTCAGCAATACAAACACAATCATTAGCAGCATGTTATTGAGTGAGGCAGTTAGGGTTGGGGTCAGACTGTAGCCACAAAATGTGGTGTTATATCTATGCTCTTTCAGGCCAGTGAAGGCTAAATGAATGGCCTGCAGTTCTCGCAATTTTATACTTTGATTTTTCTTCTCCTGGTGCAAAGCCGACAGGCCCAGTTGTCCAGGGCCGCCCAGAGGATTCAGGGGGCCTGGGGCAAAGCGGGGGAGCAGCAGCACTTGTACTCACCCAGCGGCGAGCCGGGTCTTTGGCAGCATTTCAGCAGCGGGGGGCCCTTCAGTCGCTCCGCGTCTTCGGCAGCACTGAAGGGCCCCCCGCCGCCAAAATGCTGCCAAAGACCTGGACCGCCGCTGGGCCAGGGCTGCCCCACTTCCCCCCCCCCTCTGGGCGGCCCTGCAGTTGTCAGCAGGTGGGATCGAACCTGGGATCTCTGAAGCTTAGTGTACGAGCCTCTACTGCATACCAAGGCTGTAGCAGACTCAATCTCTAAATGGTTTAGGTGCCATTAGTGGACAGAGCACCACACGGAGCAGGCCTGGGTTACACTGGTACCATTGATCCTATACAGAGCTACATGTTAGGCAAGATGCCAAGCCAAATAAGCTGGTATCCAAGGTCAATATCTCTTGGTGCAGTTCTACAATCACACCTCCTTATCTGAAGCAGTCCATAGCTGACCACCAGGTTGGAGTGGGCCTCGCATTTTGGTGGGATTACCATCGCCGGGGTGGGGAAGCTGCATGCTCAGAAAGAGGAACAATAGGGGATGCACGTACTCCAGGCGGCCGGTCCGTACAGGCACCATTTCTTCAGGGGCAAAACGCAATCATTATTTTGCACCACTTGTTCCCTTTCCCCTTCACCCTCCTACTTAACGTTTATGGCAAATCCAATTTTGATCACTAAACTTTGGAGGTTTTTTTCTTCTTTTTGCATCTACTCTGCACAAACAACCAAGGCACTGACTGTTGCAGACAAGACAAAGTTGGTTAAAATGATTCTCCATTTCCAGCCCACTCCTGCATAGTACACAGCATGGGCTACTATCATGGGGGCACTGTCCCCAGCATCCCCTCTCTCCCCCCCGGGGGACCCCTGTAAGTGCACTGCACTCAGCACCCCCTCCTGTTCTTTGAATCACTTATGCAGACTAAATTGGTTGAAAACACACAGCTCCTCTGTGGGGTCTGATTTATTAACTTGGGGGGAGCTGATAGCTCAGTCTAGATCTCTTGATCCTGTGCTCTCTCCCTCCTTCCTTAAGCCCATATGACTAAGGGCACTGGATACTCAGAGAATTGGGTAGTGGGATGCTAAGCTTTCCATCATTAAGTCACCTGATCCAGACCTAGTACACACTGGAGCTAAAGAATGTTATCAACATCTGATCAGTTGTCCATATAAAATGAGTTGAATGGTCTCAGACAAGTTCTGGTGGCCTAGTGTTCACTGTCGAATGGGGAAAGCCCTAGCAGTCTACAAGTTGGTGCCTATGTTAGCAATCTTCGCATGGTGATCAATACTGACTAGGCCAGGGAGAATTCATGACGCTTTCATTCCTAGATGCCAGGGGCTTTTAAGCAGGGTTGGAGCAGTGTGAGGGCACTTGTGCCATACCTGGTGTGTGGATAAATTAGTCTCCAGAAATGTCTAAGAAACTTGAGAGAACACCCATGGGGAAAAAGCATAAAGCAATTCAGAGATGCTACATGGTTCATTTATTTAATCACCTGCATCTGTCCTTCCTGGGAGGACAGGGAAGTAGGAAGAGATCATTTTATTCTTTGTGTGATAGCAGCAAACCTAAGGAAAACAATCCTGTGCTATTTAGCCATACTGGACTGTAAAGGCTGCAGCTGTAGCAAAATAAGGCAATTACTGCACTAAGTTGGGTGCTTCTACCTTTAATACGGAGTACTTCCCATCTGGAAATCTCAGTGGGTTACAGAGGTTGAGGTAGTTTGATTTCCCACTTTCTACAGAGGGAGTAACTGAATGGCAGAGGGAGATGACTTGCTCAAGGTCATACAGCAAATCAGTGGGCGAATGAGGCATGGACCCCAAGTCTAACTGACTTGCAGTCCCTGTCCACTGGCCAATGCTGTCTCTGTGCGCTTACCACCCCCACCTCAGTCTACTGGGTCTCTTATTTAAAATGTTTGCTTTGAGAGTGCACGGCTACGTTTTGACCCCGCATTCCTCACTCCCACTGGAGTGAAAGGAGGTTGTGCCTGAGGCTGGAGTGCAGGGTCAGGGTTCTCTGCAGAGCACTGGCAATGACAGCGTGTTTGCATGACATCATTGCCGGGCCCAGCAAGGCAGAGGCCACTGTAAAAAAGTGAACTTGTCTCAGACTGAAGCAAAATGTGGAAATGTCGTTCTATGAGCCCCTGAGCAACTAAGCTGTATAATCACAGAGCGACATCCATTGAAGGGGACAGCAGAGAGCATTTATTTAAATTACTCCTCGCCTGTGGCTTTTCAGAGCTCAGATAGAGTGCAAATCTTAATCACTGCCCATACGGAATAGCTCTCATAAAGCAGAGCTGGGAAAGACCAGTTAGCTCCTGTAGTCCCTCTCCCTGCCAATTCAGGAGCATTCCCTGCAGCATGTACTTCATTGCTTTTACGTGAGGTTTCCATTGGGCGCACACCCCTCTCACAGCATAGCGGTTTCCAGTGACGATAGGTCAAAATTTCCCCCATCCTTAATTTCATCCCATAACTGGGAATTGTTTCCCCGTGGACGACACTAAATAATTCCTCTTTCCATAGGCGCTGACTTCCCCTGTTTTCCGTGGGTGCTGGACACCCCCTCTACCCCCAGCCCCACCCCCCACTCCACCCCTTCCATGAGGTCCCGCCCCTGCCCTGCCTCTTCCCTCCCCTGCCCCGCCCCATTCCAACCCCTTCCCCAAAGTCCCTGCCCCAACTCTGCCCCCTCCCTGCACCTATTCCAACCCCTTCCCCAAATCCCCACCCCTGCCCCACCTCTTCCCCACCTCCTCCCATGAGCGTGCCACGTTCCCACTCCTCCCCCACTCCCGGAGCGTGCAAACAGCTGTTTGGCGGCGGCTGGGCGGGAAGCACTGGGAGGTAGGCGGAGGAGTGGGGACGCGGCACACTCTGGGGGAGGAGGGGGTGCAGCGGGGGGGAGCTTGGCTGCCGGTGGGTGCAGAGCACCCACTAATTTTTCCCCGTGGGTGCTTCAGCCCTGGAGCATCCACGGAGTCAGCGCCTATGCCTCTTTCCTTGGTGTTTGCATCTTTCAGGTACCCTGTTATCGTGTCCCTCCCTTCCTGCTCATGTACATACGGCACACATACATCATGCCCTTAATCTTCCCTTCTGACTCATGTTTTTTAGCCCTCTGGATCACCTTTGTTGCCTTTTTCTGAACTCCCTCCAGTTTCAGTATCTTTACAATAAGGAGGTGCCCAGACTCTCCTTTCACCTATAATTTTGCTCTTTCAGCCCCCAACCATACTATAAATTGACAACTAACTTTCCTATTTCAAAATATTCCAGGAGAGGTCACACTAAAGCCCTAGTGAAGAACTGCTGGATAACATGTCTGGCCAAGAGCTGGTTTTGGTGCATGAGAGAAAATGACAACTGCCAATATCATCATGCTGGACCAGGACATTACAGTGGATAAAGGGATTTAATGGGCATATTTTAGCAAAACCATTTCAACAAGCATTTTGAAAGCCTGATCCTGCACCGTGTGCACCTGGGTAACGCCCACGGCTCTCAGTAGGAGGTTTGTATGTAGAAAGACTGTAGCCAAGATTTTCAGAAGTATGGAGCCCCCAGCAGCTCACATTGTAAATCAGCCCACTTATTTGGGTCCCTAAATATGGACTTAGGAGGCTAGTCTAAAAATCTTGGCTGGTCATATTGCAGCTGTGGGAATGTTTTGTTACCAGCCTGAAACTCTCACAAGGTTCTTGGGGAGCCCAGGTGGGGCCTCGGGGAGTCTGCACCGCTCTATGGCAAAGTATTGTCTCCCCTGCCCCCCTCCCTCCCCAGCCAGGTGGAATGTGGCAGGTTCTACTCCCTTTTTGCTTTGAATTTCGCAGTTTGCACATGATATTCTGGGAAATGACCCAACGCATGGGCTCAGGCAGCAAAACACAGGCCCAGTTTTGAACCCCTCACATTTCAGGAGTGTCTGGATCTGGAGTGTTGGTTCATCTCATAACTTGCAACATTTGTATCTGGATTTGGATTTCAAACACCCTCCAAGTTTAGGGGCATTCAGATCTCGAGGCTTGGTTGGGGTCAGTCTGTTAGTAGCTGTAGTACTTATTTGCAGTCTGGTACTGATGACAGCATGCTAGGGGCTTCCCACGTTCCCGTGGATACCTAGTCCCTGTCCCAGAGAGATTCCATTCTAAGCAAGACCTTCCAGGCTAAGAAAGATCCAAAGCAGCAAATTTCATCCAGCTCTGTTGTGCATGCAATCTCGAAAACCATCTTGATACAGTATCGGCTCTAATCATATTTCAAAGCACTTGACAGTCTTTAACATAGTTATCCTCAATACCTGGAATGTGAGAAGTACTGTTATCCCCACTCTTACAGCTGGGGCAGAGAAAGGCTATGTGACTTGCCCAAGGTCACATAAAAAGTCTGTGGCAGAGCAGGGGATTGGACCCAGGTCTCCTAATTCCTAGAGTAGGGCCCTAGCCACTGGACAATCCTTCCAGCTTCAACAGGAGTTTTCATATTTGGGCTGACCCTGAGCGTTGCAAGACAGGTTAGTATTTGACAAGTGACAGTGCATTTACTATGCATATTATTCTTTTAGCACACAGCAGCCAGGTAATGATCTGCTTCAACAGTCATGCTAAGTGTCAATTGAAAATTTGCTGAGAATGGGAAAATGCTGTATCTGTGTTCTGTTACTGTAAGCTGCTCAAAACGCAACCCTTACTTATGACGCAACAGGATTGTCCCTGGGCCGGACGCACACGCACACTCTTCCCACGTGGATGCACGTGCTGCAGTATCAACTTGAAACAAGAATGTCTGAAGTTGTGGGCAGAGGGTCACTGAGGCAGGCCTGAGTGCTGAAGGCTGGTTGAATCAGAAAGGTGTCTGGGCGGCTGGATGTGCAGGAACACATCATTCTAGAGCATGCTCATCCTAGTGAGCTACAAGAAATGTTACTGTCAGCACTGGAGGGCAATTTTCTTCCACTCACTGAACAGGTGGGAAGAGGAACCATGTGTCTCAGTTGAGATTACGGGTGGCGAATCTTAGGCTGCTTAACTTTTCCATCAGTAAGTAATGCAGCTGCTGACGTGAGGTGGGGAATGATTGCCCTCTGCTGGTGAGCTGCTGTAAGTTATGACTTTTATTCCACTGCCTTGACTGAAAACCACAGGCCAAACCCACATGGGAGACTTCTTAAACTGATGCTTAGGAACACTCACTATCAAGGGGAAAGGCCTGCACATGCACTTATTTTTCTTCCTTTTATTTGTTTATCACTGTGATTTGCAGAAGAACTGAAGGGTGAGAATGTGGTTGGTGTTGGGACATTGGGATTCACCTGGGGAGGTGAGAAATACAACCGAGGCAGATCTGTGTATGGTGAGCAGAAACCACAGCTCTGACCCTGTGGGGTGCTAAATGTGCTCCACTGCTGCTGGATGAAGTAAGAGGACACTCAGTGTCTTGCAGATTTGGACCCCCTGGGTCCAATCCAACAATGCGCTTTAGCACATCCGTATTACTCGAAGCATGTCAGCAGAGCTTTTGAAGCACGGGGGTAATTCCATTGATTTTAAGCTGTGCATGTGAGTGCTTTGAAGCATTGGGGGACACGGGATCAGTATCTGAGTCCTCTGAAGTTGGAACAGGAAGGGAAATGTAGCTTCTAATGGCTTGATCTTGCATATAGCAGAAGCCTGCATATACCGGTATTAACACTAGCGTTTATAACTGCTGTATTTCACAAATCCTAAATGCTTGGTCCCAGCTCTGTGAGAGTGTCTCAAAGCTTTCTGATAATAAAAGGCAGTGAAAAAGCTCTTCCTGTGTGAAACTCAGCTGTTAGACTATTCACTGGCTCCAGTCCTGTTTAAAATCTAGGAAAGCTCTGTGATCCCTTCCACAGTAACTCTGTTTGAAACATCCCGTGCTGTTAAGTGCCTTATTTATGGAGAGAAGCATGTGCTCTATTGGTCTGAGCCTACAGCAAGGAGTGAAGACCCTCTGAATTTTAACCCAGCTCTGTCACTGATTCCCTCTGTAGCTCTTGACAAACCCCTTACCTCTCTGTTGCAGTTTCCCCATAGGGCTAAAACATATAACTAGCTCACAGGGACATTGTGAGAATTCATCAATGGTAGAAAAGTGCTAAGTATCATTGTAAGTGTTCTTTGGGCCTTTTGTATGCAGTAGTTAACAGAAGGGGAATGTCCGTGTGGAATGCTGACAGCTGCTCTGTTAGAAGGTTCAGAGACTATAATGGGGTTCAAAAAGAACTAGATAAGTTCATGGAGGATAGGTCCATCAATGGCTATTAGCCAGGATGGGCAGGGATGGTGTCCCTAGCCTCTGTTTGCCAGAAGCTGAGAATGGGCGATGGGATGGATCACCTGTTCTGTTCATTCCCTCTGGGGCACCTGGCATTGGCCACTGTCGGAAGACCGGATACTGGGCTAGATGGACCTTTGGTCTGACCCAATATGGCCATTCCTATGTAGAGAGCTGCAGCATGTAGTCTAGGGAAGCTGCACAGAATGACGGAGGAAGTGACTCTAATGAACTGAGTTGGCATTCCCCTCCCAATGTCTTCAATGGAGTGGATAATCCCTGCTTCCGAGGGGCTGCTCCAGTTTGCACAATTCTAAACAAGTGCTTCAGGGCACAAGCCCTTCTCTAGCTCAAGGGAGTCAGGAAGAAGCTGTCTATGGGAGCTGGTTATCCCATAACTGCTTCTTGCACCCTACAGGAAAGTTTATTTTAAGTATGGATCTGTCCCTAAATTTTTTTACCATAACTCCTTGTCCAGAGCTCAGCCTGGGGCTCTCAGTAGGAAAAGCCAGAACCTTGAAAGCTTTTTTGTTGTTGTTTAACATCTGTGTTTAAATGTTGCCCTAAAACACATGATGGTTTTGGTCCTGCCCACTATGCTGTTCTAAAGGTTGCTCTCTCAGTAGCCAGCACACCCCACTGGAACACATCTGTTCAGCAAACGGCAGCAGTGGCAGACACTACTACAACTTGTGCAAAGTGTACCCAGCTGTACATGGGCAGGGCTACGTTCATCCCTCTCCAGGAGAGGGCAGCTTTAGTGTCCTGAGAGGTTCTGTAGTAGCCCTGCAGGTGGAGGCTATAGCAGGGATGTACTCACTCAATGCATCCCCTGACTCCCACCAAGTCGGTGTCTCTCGCTCTTCAGGCTGCACTAGGCTGTGAATCACCCTAAGATGAGGTGAGACTGTGGCTTCTGCTGCTCCAGCAACCCCGCCCCCAGCCTTGTCAACTTTCTGATCTTAGGTACCTTTCAGTCTACCGCAGACAGAAACCAGCATAGACCTTAGCTTTATTCAACCACAGGGTATGTGAGCTCAGGGCCTTTCGATCCATATGTAAGCAGGGGAATGGCCCCGCTATTGTGGGGAACTTTCCTGGCTTATGCACTACCCCGGTGAAGTGGGCTAGCGAAGGATCTGAGTCCTTGCTCCCACTTCCTTTACCCAGAGGCCTCCCTGCCCTCGAGGGCTCCCCTTCCACTCTCCTGTGTGGCAGAGTCCTTGTAACCCCAACAAGGCTGGGCCCAACAATCTCCTTACACATAGATAGATGGAAATTAATCTTAAATGGAAAACGTCTGCTAATTGAACATGTCTCTGAATTTCCAGGAAAACCAAAGAGCCTTGCTTCCAGAGAATGACAGGAGCTGCTCAGAAACTGGTTCTTCTTCCAATCGCAGCTCCCAGTTAAGGGATCTCCACAATTTGGAGCACAGATTGGCCTCAGTGGATAAACCCCAAAGCTGCCTTTGTTTTGGAGGGTTTCTTACTGACCATTCAGCTTTGTTTCCTCACTTTCTAGCCTAGTGGGTCTCAAACTTTTTTTTTTACTGGCGACCCCTTTCACACAGCAAGCTTCTGAGTGCGACCCCCGCCTAATAAATTAAACACATTTTTTTATATATTTAACACCATTATAAATGCTAGAGGCAAGTGGGGTTTGAGGTGGAGATTGACAGCTTGTGACCCCCCCATGTAATAACCTCGTGACCCCTTGAGGGGTCCCGACCCCCTGTTTGAGAACCCCTGCTCTAGCCTGATACTCAAAGAGTTCACAAGCCTCAAGCTTTTCCAGATGCAGATGATTATACTGTGACAAGCAAGCCACACTAATCAGCAAGCTACCTGAAGGACTTGTGGTTGCCTTTGCCTGGGATTTGGAAGTGAGATCATTTAGTTCATAGAATCATAGAATATCAGGGTTGAAGGGACCGCAGGAGGTCATCTAGTCCAACCCCCTGCTCAAAGCAGGACCAAGCCCCAACTAAATCATCCCAGCCAGGGCTTTGTCAAGCCTGACCTTAAAAACCTCTAAGGAAGGAGATTCCACCACCTCCCTAGGTAACCCATTCCAGTGCTTCACCACCCTCCTAGTGAAAAAGTTTTTCCTAATATCCAATTGTTTCGTTTTTGTCTTGCTTTGTAATCCCAACTCTCCTGATGCTGCCGAAAGCACCTAGCCCCATTGTCCAGCTAGTGGCATCTCAGTTTACACATGACATCTGACCAAGCCACAGCATGTGCCCAGCAAAGAAGAGTGAGAGCAGGAGGTGGCTATAGAGCTGGTCAGGAGTTTTTATATTCATTGGAAAAATGCTCCTTTGTCAGAAATGAAACTTTTCACAGGGAAGGGCTGGTTTTGACAAATTTCCCAACTCAAAATATATATTTTTTTAAATTCAAATTTGTCTAAACATCCCGTTTTGACATCTTTGAAATGAAAAGTTCAGGGGGAGAGGGAAGAGGGGAGGAGTTGGTTTGAAACAACTTTCCATTTAGAATTTTAAGTTACTTTATAGTTTGAAATTGAAGCAAAACATTTTGATTGACCCAATCTCAAATTTATTTTTGGGGGTTCTGGACATTTTCAGGATTTTATGTTTGTCCCAAGTCAGGATGGAAAAAATTTGAAAATCTCAAATTCTCCCAGGAAGGGAAAATCATTTCCAGGCCAGCTCTACTCTTCTCCTCCCCTGTTCCTTTTATCAGTCTTTCTCTGATTGATTTTTTTTTTCACTCTGTCCAGTCTCTCCCACTTTCATACACCCTTTTCCTTTCTTCTTCACCGATCCCTTTGTACACCATCTCTTGAAAGTGGAGCTTTTAAATATCAATATATCTCAAGGAAGGTCAATATCATTATACCCACTCTACAGATGGAGAAACTGAGACAAGGGAGCCAAAGTAACTTACCCCACATCACCCAGTAAACCCATGAGAGAGCTGGGACTAGAACTCAAGTTTTGTGAATCCCAGTCCAGTAAGCTATCCACTAGGCTACACTACCATCCCCTTTCCTTCCTAGGAAACGAAGATGCTCAGCACTGTACAGGGTTGGGTTCCTTGTCTTTCAAGATCTGATAGGCCGACAATGAGACTTTCTATTGGACCAACAAATAAAATGAGACCCTTTTTGCCTTGACAGTTCTGGCATGTTACACCTTGAAGGACTTTGAGCTTTCACAGGATTGATTACTTTCAAGGGTCAATATAACTAAGAAAAATAAACCACTTAGGGTTTCCCATCCCATTACATCTCCCCAGTCCTTGGTCTCAGCTGTGAATAGTGAGTATTCTCCCATGTGCTTTTTCTTAGTGAGTCTGTCACTCCTGTCCTGAGATGGAGCTCTGATGTAATGGTACCTAGAACGACCACATTCGTATTCTGCAGTTCATATGCACAGGCCCTTTTATATGCAGAGGGAGAGAGGGCTATATAGTAGTTCCTGGGCCTTAAATCTTGATGCTACCTTATTAAACAACATTGAAAGTGTCATGCTTTGACCTGAGTTACACCCCAAGAAAACCCCTAAAGTCAATGGCATTGCAAGGAGTGTAAATCGATATGAATTTGGCCCCAACTTGCTACTGGGCTTAATCTCCGCTTTAATCAAGTGGAGTAAAAGAATGAAAATCATAAGCTACCATATACCAAATGACCAGGAGAGGGCAGTCATCTCCCTCTCTACCATCTGCATTTTTTAATGCTGTAAAAATTAATGGTCTAAGAATCAGATATACTTAACTCAGAAACAAGTTTTCTTTCCATAGCTTCAGTGGGTGGAAAAAGGCCCTCCAGCACAGGTGTTACTACACGCAGATCATCAAATTATTAATAGTATTAATTTTATTGCAGCAGTTTCCACTGGCTTCTAGGCGCTTTCCAGAAGCGGATGAAGACACTGGGCCTGATTTTTAAGAGGTGCTGGGCCCCAGAAATTCCAACTGAAGTTAACAAGCAAAGTGATCAAAGTTACATATTTGTTCTTCTTTTATGGCAAGAGATGTTATATTAAGCACACAAAGGGCTGGGTTCACAAGGGGCATTTAATTGTCTAACTGCCCCGTTAGGTGCCTAAGGCCTGCATTTAGGCACCACCGGCATTCACAGAACCACCACTCAGCTGCTGCCTAAAGTCCGTTGGCACCTCTTTCCACTCATAAAATCCCCTAAGTTTCTGCCAATGGATATGTGCCGAACTGCCGAAGTCCTGACACCACCAACCTGCTAGGCACCTACAATCATAGAATTGTAGGACTGGAGGGGACCTCAAGAGGTCATCTAATCCAGTCCCCCGCACTCATGGCCTAACACACCTATGCCCCAGTGGAATTCTTAAGCTAGGCATTCCCCTGCCTATCTTGCCTGCAGGTGTGTGCGGAGCACGCCCACCTGCACAAAAGACAGATAGCAGCAGGGCTTCCCCCTTATACCAAATAGTCAAGGCATTGATCTAGCCTGGGTGAGAAACCTGGGTTCAAATTCTCCCTCTAACTCATTTACAGCAGCGACTTGAATGCCGGTCTCCCACCTCCCCACTGAGTGCCCTAACTGCTGGCCTATCATAACATTCCCATTCCCTTTATGTATTTCATACAGCATGGAACATCTTCAAGCAACATCCCCCAATAGGCTGGTGGTTAGAGCATTTATGTGGGGTGAAGTTGCTGCTCTGAATCAGGCAAAGTGTCAATTTGAACCTGCAGCTGGAACCTCCCAGGCAGTGCCCTAACCACTGGGCTATCGGCGGAGGGCATCAGCACTACTTCCAATAGTAATCATTCAAACTTTCACAAAATACTCAAAGCCACGGGTGGGAGAGGATGGACAAGTAAATGTGAAGTTTGTAAACCAAACAGGTTCTGAGATGTGACAGGCCAAAAACAGTTTAGAAAACTTGCACCAAAGTGGAACATACCTCTGATTTTATTTTTTTTTAAACTCTCATCTGTCAAGAACTCCATGTCAAATTCCCATCAAATGTAACCCGCTAAATCCTCCTGTGGCAGAAGATCACACATGATCCATTTTAAGCAAAGTAATTTTGTTTTGGCAACGTTACAGGGCAGTCAAACTCGGGCACATAATAAAAAGGCAGTTACCACCTTTACCATGCAGTTTCTGCTGCAGTTCCACACTACACATGAGGAGGGAAATTAGCGTCCTCTCTAGCTATCATGATTAGGTTGGTTTTAAAATCTATGAGGAAGAGGCTAACCAGGGGACTGCTTAAACCTCAACCCATTTGGCTGAGCAGGGACAGTGAAGGATGTGACTGTTACCAAAGGATGGTAACTTTCGCCATTTGGTGTTTGTTCTTTGCTCAGAGATAAAATGGCTTGTTTGTCCTTTCACCTGCCTATATCTAAACAGTAAGACTTCTTCCTTAGATTTGGATGTAGATAAAAGTTCACGTATCTGTGCTAAAAACAGTCTCTTGTTCACTTCTATATTTTTACTGCGGCTTTGCAATAGCTGTAGAGAAGTAGTATTATTTTAAAATTTTCTCTGGTTTGTCCTTTGTGTTCTGAGTGAAGCCTGGCTGTAATACAGTGGGGAGAGAGACTGTGAGCCAGATTCTGCTCTTCAGAGTACTGATATGAAATTCAATGTAACACATTAAATGTAGGTGGTATGTACAAATCATCAGGCTCTCTGTTATGAGGGATATTTATGATTGTGGATATTGAGGAAGCGCGGCCTAGTGGAAAGAGCACTGGGCTGGGAGTCAGGAGGCCTGGATTCTATCCCTGGCCCTCAAGTGAGCAGTAGGGAGATGGCTTTTACCTCTGTATATTGCAGTATGAGACTGATGCTGGAATACTGCATCTGGTTCTCGGGTCCATATTTTTAAAAGGATGTTGGAAAATGGGCAAGGATACAGAAAAGAGCCACGAAAATGATTCAAGAGCTAGAGAAAATGCCTTAGTGCGCACACTTCTAACAGTGAGGTGATTAAGCATTGGAATGGACAACCAAGGGAAGAGGCGGATTCTCCATCTCTGGATGTTTTCATATCAAGACCAGGATGCCTTTTTTGAAGATATGCTTTAGTCAAACATTAGTTATTGGGCTCAACACTGGGGTACTTCAATGAAATTCTAGAGTTTCTGATATAGAGGAGGTCAGACTAGATAATCTAATGCAGTGGTTCTCAATCAGGGGTGTGTGTACCCCTGGGGGTACACAGAGGTCTTCCGGGGGTACATCAGCTCATCTAGATATTTGCCTAGTTTTACAACAGGCTACATAAAAAGCACTAATGACGTCAGTGAAAACTAAAATTTCATACAGACAATTACTTGTTTATACTGCTCTAAATACTATACACTGAAATGTATGTACAATATTTATATTCCAATTGATTTATTTGATAATTACATGGTAAAAATGAGGAAGTAAGCAATTTTTCAGTAATAGTGTGTGTGACACTTTTGTATTTTTTTTGTCTGATTTTGTAAGCAAGTCGTTTTTAAGTGAGGTGAAACTTGGGGGTACAAGACAACTCAGACTCCTGAAAGGGGTACAATAATCTGGAAAGGTTGAAAGCCACTGATCTAATGGTCCCTTCTGGCTTTAAATTGTCAGCATGGATCTATGAGCTGTGAAATTGAGAGGGGCTAGTCCTCTGAAGACCAAATGGGTTTGAGAAATCTGGTCAGCTGGGATGAAAGAGTCCCGAATTTATTGATGCCTAAGGGGCCAGTAAGTCTTCTGGCAATAATAAAGCTAATCCCACCACCATCACAGAAGCCAAAATAAACTGCTGGGTTGAGCACAAAACATGAGCTCAAAAGCAATAGAGGGGGACTATTTATTTCATTATATACAATTTAGAAAATCACATAAACATAGCAATGATTTAATGAGTTATGTGGGGCATCACCAGTGTAGCCTGCGTTCAGTATATGAATGAAACAGCACCCCTTACTCCTCTCTTCTATGAAGAGTTTTTGCTGTGAGTTTTAGACCCCCAGACCTGCCACATCTCACTAATTGGAGATGAATGCCTGGCTGCGAGGATGGTGTTGCCAGCAGGGCTTTGGCTTCCTTGACCACGGGATGCTGTTCCAGGAAGAAGGGCTGTTAAGCAGAGATGGGCTCCACCTATGGAGGAAGGGGAAGAGCATATTTGGCTACAGACTGGCTAACCTAGTGAGAAGGGCTTTAAACTAGGTTCGACGGGGACTGGTGACAGGTAAGTCAAGCCCACAGGTAAGTCAAGAACATGGAGACCTGGGAGAAGGGTTGGAATCTGGGGGGAGCATGGGATGTTATAGCAGGGATGAGGGAGAGACAAGAGAGAACGTAGGGGGAAAATCAAATCCGTATCTTAGTTGTCTATCTACTAATGCGAGACGTATGGGGAATAAGCAGGAAGAACTGGAAATGCTAGTTAATAAACACAACTATGACACTTGGTGGGATAATACACATGACTAGAATATTGGTATAGAAGGGCACAGCTTGCTCAGGAAGGACAGGCAGGGGAAAAAGGGAGGAGGTTTGTCTTATATATTACAAATGTATATACTTGGACTGAGATTGAGATGGAAATAGGAGACAGACTTGTTGAAAGTCTCTGGGTAAGGATAAAAGGGGTAAAAAACAAATGTGATGTCATGGTAGGGGTCTACTACAGACCATCTAACCAGGAAGAAGATGAGGTTGAGGCTTTTTTTAAACAGCTAACAAAATCATCCAAAACACAGGACTTGATGGTGATGGGGGACTTCAACTACCCCATCTGTTGGGAAAATAATAGTATAGCAGGGCACAGATTATTCAACAAGTTCTCGGAATGCAACGGAGACAATTTTTTAGTTTAGAAGGTGAAGAAAGCTACTAGGGAAGAGGCTGTTTTAATTTTGACAAACAGGAAGGAACTGGTTGAGAATTTGAAAGTGGAAGGCAGCTTAGGTGAATGTGATCATAAAATAGTAGAGTTCATGATTCTGAAGAACGGTAGGAGGGAAAACAGCACAATAAAGATAATGGATTTCAAGAAGGCAGACTTTAGCAAACTCCAGGAGTGGGTAGATAAGATAAAATGTGATGAGGTTCAACAAGGACAAGTGCAGAGTCCTGCACTTAGGAAGAAAGAATCCCATGCACCACTACAGCCTGGGGACTGACTGGCTAAGCAGCAGACCTGCAGAAAAGGACCTGGGGATTACAGTGGACGAGAAGCTGGATATGAGTCAGCAGTGTGCCCTCGTTGCCAAGAAGGCCAGCGGCATATTGGGCTGTATTAGTAGGAACATTCCAGCAGATCGAGGGAAGTGATTATTCCCCTCTATTCGACACTGGTGAGGCCACACCTGGAGTATTGCTTCCAGTTTTGGTGTCCCCCCCTCCCCCAGAAGGGATGTGGACAAATTGGAGAGAGTCCAGCAGAGAGCAACGAAAATGATTAGGGGGCTGGGATTTGCGAGGAGAGGCTGAGGGAACTGGGCTTATTTAGTCTGCAGAAAAGAAGAGTGAGGGGGGGTTTGATAGCAGCCTTCAACTACCTGAAGGGGGGATTCCAAAGAGGATGGAGCTAGGCTGTTCTCAGTGGGGGCAGATGACAGAACAAGAAGCAATGGTCTCAAGTTGCAGTGGGGGAGGTCTAGGTTGGATATTAGGAAACACTATATCACTAGGAGGGTGGTGAAGCACTGGAATGGGTTACCTAGGGAGGTGGTGGAATCTCCATCCTTAGAGGTTTTTAAGGCCCGACTTGACAAAGCCTTGCCTGGGATGATTTAGTTGGTGTTGGTCCTGCTTTGAGCAGGAGATTGGACTAGATGAGCTCCTGAGGTCTCTTCCAACCCTAATATTCTATGATTCTATGATCCCAAGAGAAGCAAGTCTAAGGGGGAAAACAGTTCAAGAGAGTTGGCAGTTTTTCAAGGAGACATTATTAAGGGCATAAGAGCAAACTATCCCATTGCGTAGGAAAGATAGGAAGTATGGCAAGAGACCACCCTGGCTTAATGATCTGAAACTCAAAAAAGAGTCCTAAAAAAAGTAGAAACTAGGCCAAATTACAAAGGATGACTATAAACAAATAACAGATGTATTTAGGGATAACATTAGAAAGACCAAAGCACGAAACAAGATTAAACTACACCTCTACCCCGATATAACGCGACCCAATATAACACGAATTCGAATATAACGCGGTAAAGCAGTGCTCCGGGGGAGCGGGGCTGCGCACCCCAGCGGATCAAAGCAAGTTCGATATAACGCGGTTTCACCTATAACGCGGTAAGATTTTTTGGCTCCCGAGGACAGTGTTATATTGGGGTTGAGGTGTAGCTAGAGACATAAAGGGCAACAAGAAAACATTCTACAAATACATTAGAAGCATGAGGAAGACCAAGGACAGGGTAGGCCCGTTACTCAATGGGGGGGGGGGGGGGGAAATAACAGAAAATGTGGAAATGGCAGAAAAGTGCTAAATGACTTTTTTTCAGTTTTCACCAAAAAAGACAGTAGTGATTGGATGTCTAACACAGTGAATGCCAATGAAAATGAGGTGATCAGAGGCTAAAATAGGGAAAGAACAAGTTAAAAATTACCTAGACAAGTTAGATGTCTTCAAGCCACCAGGGCCTGATAAAATACAGCCTAAAATACTCAAAGAGCTGGCTGAGGAAATATCTGAGCCATTACCGATTATATTTGAAAAATCATGGAAGATGGGAGCAATTCCAGAGGACTGGAAAAGGGCAAATATAGTGCCAATCTATAAAAAGGGAAATAAGGACAACCCAGGGATTATAGACCAGACAGCTTAACTTCAGTACCCAGGAAGATAATGTTTGCATATTGATTGCTTAATTATTTGCTCCACCTAGAAGATAATAAAGTGATAAGTAACAGTCAGCATGGAGTTGTCAAGAACAAATCATGTCAAACCAACATAATAGCTTTCTTTGACAGGGTAACAAGCATTGTGGATAGGGGGAAGTGATAGATGTTTATATCTTGACTTTAGTACGGCTTTTGATACTGTCTCATATGACCGTCTCATAAACCAACTAGGGAAATACAACCTAAATGAAACTACTATAAGGTGGGTGCATAACTGATTGGACAACTGTTCCCAGAGAGTAGTTATCAGTGATTCACAGTCAAGCTGGAAGGGCACATCGAGTGGTGTCCCGCAGGGATCAGTTCTGCGTCTGGCTCTGTTCAATATCTTCATCAATGATTTAGATAATGGCATAGAGAGAACACGTATAAAGTTAGTGGACAATACCAAGTTGGGAGGGGTTGCAAGTGCTTTGGAGGATAGGATTAAAATTCAAAATGATCTGGACAAACTGGAGAGATGGTCTGAAGTAAATAGGATGAAATTCAATATGGACAAATGCAAAAGTATTCTACTTAGGAAGGAACAATCAGTTGCACACGTACAAAATGAGAAATGACTGCCTAGGAAGGAGTACTGCAGAAAGGGATCTGGGGGTCATAGTGGATCACAAGCTAAATAGAGTCAACAGTGTAGCACTGTTGCAAAAAAAGGAAATATCATTTTGGGATGAATTAGCAGGAGTGTTGTAAGCAAGACACAAGAAGTAATTCTTCTGCTCTACTCCATGCTGGTTAGGCCTCAACTGGAGTATTGTGTCCAGTTCTGGGTACTACATTTCAGGAAAGATGTGGACAAATCGTAGACAGTCCAGAGAAGAGCAACAAAAATGATTAAAGGTCTGGAAAACATGACCTGTGAGGGAAGATTGAAAAAATTGGCTTTGTTTAGTCTGGAGAAGAGAAGACTGAGAGGGGACATGATAACAGTTTTCAAGTACATAAAAGTTTGATACAAGGAGGATGGAGAAAAATTGTCCTCTTTTACCTCTGAGGCTAGGACAAGAAGCAATGGGCTTAAATTGCAGCAAAGGCGGTTTAAGTTGGACATTAGGAAAAAGTTCCTGTCAAGGTGGTTAAGCACTGGAATAAATTGCCTAGGGAGGTTGTGGAATCTCCATCATTGGAGATTTTTAAGATCAGGTTAGACAAACACCTGACAGGGATGGTCTAGATTAGTAAATGAGTAAGTAAGCAATTTTTCAGTAATAATGTGCTGTGACACTTGTATTTTTATGTCTGATTTTGTAAGCAAGTAATTTTTGAGTGAGGTGAAACTTGGCGGTATGCAAAACAAATCAGACTCCTATAAGGAGTATAGTAGTCTGGAATGAGGTTGAGAGCCACTGGTCTAGATAATACTTGTCCTGCCATGAGTGCAGGGGACTGGACTAGATGACCTCTCTAGGTCCCTTCCAGTCCTACGATTCTATGATTCTTCTTGGATTAATTTCAAGACAGTTTTTAAAGAATCGCTCCCTCACAAGAAATGATTTTGCAGCATGTTTCACCGTGACTAAGGCATTTGATGTTCCTCACTCATATTGGGCCAGATCCTCAACTGGTGTACATTGATATGGCACCATTGAAATGAATAGAGCTACATTGATTTATGCCCATTGAGGATAAATGTTTTTAAATCTCTCTCCTTCAAGCTGTCTTAGCCTGACACGCAGCCTTGAACTTTCATGTTACTACAAGAAGTTTTTTTGGTTTACATCTTCCATACCGTGCTTATCTGAAATGTTTCAGGGACATCAAAGCCATATTGATAAATGGAGGGGAGAGAAGGAAGAAGCAGCTGGGTATGTAATTCACAACAGGGCTCAAAATCATGATTAGGAGAAGAGGGAGCTTTGATTAAACAGGGTTGTAGTATATATATTTATTACAGTTGTTACTATAGCAACTCTGCCTCACTTAACTACACAGTGCTCATTCGCATGCCTACCCATCTGAGTCATCACAGCTACCATGACAATATTAATAGCTTTGCATCTTTTAACATTAACAAAGCTGCATAGCATCAGACTGGAGAGGTAAAGGTCCCCAGGGAAAGGAGAACCAAGTGGCTCCAGGTGGTCTGAGCAGTGGTGGCTCATACTGTGTCTGGCCCTCAAGCCAATCACCACCCCTATGGCATAGGGGAAAGTATATTTTCTCTTCTGTGAAAGGGGCTGGAAGAACTGCTGTGCAGTTTTGTGTTGCGATTCTCCAGTGGGCCCTGCTACCACAGTGTTTGGCCTGCCACACATGCTGCCCTTCTGTCCAGAGCCGTAACGAAACATTTTAGAGCCTGGGGCAAGCAATCATATTTGCGCCCCCCCAGAGGCAATGCATGGGGTTTCACATGGGGTCATGTGTCCCCCCGCAGATTTCTGCCTCACATTTAGCACAGAGGTTTTCAAAACTGTGGGGCATGCCTTCCTAGGGGGATGCACCCCACAGTTTGAAAACCGTTGCCTCCTGCCAAGAGCTGGCAGATCAGAAGCTGGTGGGAGCCGCCCGGCCCACTCAGGCCCCTGGTTCTTTGTGCTGTGGCAGCCGGGGCGCTGGCTGGCTGCCTGGCAGCCCTCCCTGCCCTGCTCCCCAATCCGGCTGCCTCTGCATAGGGGGTGCTCTGCAGGCAGGGTGGGTGACACAGCTCTGAGCTGTCTCCCAGATACGTTCTTGTCTTGTCCCCGAAGGAACCCTGGAGCAGTCCCCTGCCCATGCAGCCTGGCTGCCATGAGATGCTCCCCAAAGCGCTCCCTGCAATACTCATTCCCCTTGGGCACCTGCCTCTCAGCAGCGCGGTCACACCCCAGTCACCACCCAAGCACTTGCCATTGCAGCCAGGTCAGTCTCCCCACACTCCCCGCGTGCAGAGTGGAACCGCTCCTTGCTCCACTTAGCTGCCCTGCTGCAGCCCCATGGCTGCCGGGCTCGCAGTCACACAGCCCACGCTCTGAGCTCAGCCTCGCCAGCCGGTGCCCAGCCCAGGCCTTGGGAGCAGGTGGCTGCTGGCAGGGTGGACTTGCTCCTGCCAGCTCCGGAAACCAAGGCCTTGAGAAAAGAGCGACCCCTAGGGTTACCATATTGCAAGTTCCCAAATAGAGGACATGGCGCAGGGAGGGGGAGGAGGAGCTGCAGGGGGTATTTGGAGGGCACTAGAGGGGGTACCTGTGGCAGGGGTACCCACTGGAGGTGAGCTGCCAGTGCTGGGGGCGGAATGGGTCAGCTTAAAAGGGGAGCCCCAGCTGCTGCTGCTCTGAGGTAATGCTGCCTGCAGCTCTCGCTTCCCTCCCCCCATTCCCCATCCCCTTCT
The DNA here is from genome assembly GCA_003942145.1 of Platysternon megacephalum. Lineage (NCBI taxonomy): Eukaryota > Metazoa > Chordata > Testudines > Platysternidae > Platysternon > Platysternon megacephalum. The sequence goes on from QXTE01000073.1 coordinate 6,000,658, forward strand.
CTTTCCCACTCCCTGTTCCCCACTGTCCTCTGCCTGTATTCCCCCTCCCTCACATCCCTCTCCCCTTGCCCCATTCCCCTATCCCCTTCCTTCCCCCACCACACCTCTCTTCCCCCATATCCCTCATCCCTCACCCCCTTGCCCTCGCCCCCCACGGGCACTCACTGTTAGGATGGTGGCCACATAGGGTACCCAGCACACAAAGAAGGGGAAGCTGACCAGCTTCACTAGGATTCAGGAGGTGGTGTTCTGGCAGGAGAAGCAGTTCTGTGCCACGCCCTCCCTTCTTGGGCTGGGTTTCTGTTTCGGGGGGGCAACACTCCACCCCGCCCGTCCCTGGCCCAAACTATGCCCATGGACTCCAGCCGATGCTGCTGGACCCAATCCTGCAGGGGGCACTGACATGCTGGGCCCGATCCTGCGCTGCCCCCTTTTTTGCATTCCTGCCAGCTCTGCACCCTGGGCAGCTGCCCCTCTTGCCCCGCCTTAGTTACAGCCCTGCTTCTGTCATTTGCCAACCCTTGTGTTTTTTATGTAGCTCACTATTGTGCTATGCATTGTGATGTGTCCCAGCTCATTCATGCGTAATACAGTAACATGCTAAATTCAAACAGAAGCAAGCAACAGAGAACAGCCCCCAACTGAATCCCCAACTTCTGTGATTTCTGGTCCCATTCTTCTCCACACCCCTTCTTCCTCCAGGCCCTGGGATAGGTCTAATTTTGTTGGGCCATGGGACCCCCGCCTGCCAGGATTAAGATTCACTTAACAATAGACTGTATTTAATATGCTGTTTCTTGGAGGAACGTCTTCTGCCCTGGAGCACCCACGGAGTTGGCACCTATGCCCCAAACAGTTGCTTACGTCTAATGCTATGATTTCGGCATGGGTATTTTTAGTAAAAGTCATGGAGAGATCACAGGCAATAAACAAAAATTCATGGCCTCTGACCTGTCCATGACCTTTACTATAAATACCCCTGACTAAATCTTAGCTGGGGGGCCCCCCGGGAGCTGCTGCTCTGGGGGGCCCCTGGGGCCAGCCCCACTGACTGCTGCTCAGGCTGTCCACGGGGCCTGCAGCACCAGCTGCTGCTCAGGTGGTCCCTGGGGTCGGGGCCGCCTGAGCAGTGGCTGGTGCGGCTGGCCCCCGGGCTGCTCCAGCAGCAGCCACTGTGGCTAACTGAAGGGCTGCCCAAGGATCTGGCTGCAGGGGCCACACAAGCAGCTGGTCCTGGGGTCAGCCACACTGGCCGCTGCAGAAGTCATGGAGGTTGCGGAAAGTCACGGAATCTGTGACTTCTGCGACCTCCGTGACAGACATGCAGCCTAGGGTTACCATATTTGAACATTCAAAAAAGAGGACACTCCACGGGGGGGTCGGCCCCGCCCACAGTCCACCCCTGCTCCCCCCATGCTCCACCCCCACTCTGCCCTAGGTCCTGCCCCCTCCCCACTCAGGACCGCCACCGCACCCCTCCTCACCCTCTGGCCCGCCGCTGGCTTGCTGCATCCCTCCTCAGTCCCCCACCCACAGCTCGCTCCTCCCACCTGCCACTCCCCTGCCAGAAACTCCCATGCCTGCCCCGAGAACCCCCGCCTGCTGCTGGCTCGCCACTTCTTGCCTCCTCACCCCTGCCCGCCCGCCCACCGTTGGCTCGTATCTTCAACCTCCACTGCCCGCCGCTGGCCTTTTCACCCCCCCCCGCTCACCTACTCACCCCTCACCTACTCAACCCCCGCTGTTCACCGCTCGCCTCTTCACCCCGCCCCGCTCGCCTACTCACCCCTCCTGCTGCAGGTCCCTCTGGCTCCTAGGATCAGGGGCAGCCGAGGGGTCTCCACGTGCTGCGCCTGCCACAAGCACGAGCTCCGTGGCTCCCATTGGCCAGGAAAAACGCCAATGGGAGCTGCCGGAGCCGCGGAGCGAGGCTTGCAGGCGCCAGCAGCGTGTAGAGAGCCCTCTGTGCCCCCCGCCCCTAAGAGCCAGAGGGACCTGCCGGGGGGTGAGGTGGCGAGACTCGGCGATGCTTACCTGGGGCGGTTCCCAGAAAGCATCTGGCAGGGCAGGTCCCTCTGGCTCCTAGAGTCGGGTCAGGTCGGGTCGGGGGGGTGGGGTGGCGGAGGGCTCTCTGCCCTCTGCCGGCGCCTGCAAGCCCTGCCCCCGCAGCTCTGATTGGGCAGGAGGCAGCCGGTGCAGCACGCGGAGACCCCCTCCACCTCTGTGCCTAGGGGCCGCCCACACTGCAGGCTCCTGCCGGCGGGCGGGCGCCGGGAGCTGCCCCAGGAAGCGCCGCCAGCCCTGGGACTTTGGACTTAGGGTTACCATATGTCCGTATTTTCCCGGACGTTTGTAGATATTTAAAAATTCCTCCTGGACGGCGATTTAAGAACTAAAAAGCTGGACATGTCCAGGAAAATACGGACGTATGGTAACCCTAATGCAGCCTTACTTATGTCTAAAACTGGCTTGGTTTGGATGAACCCAGAGAGGCTTCACACTCCTACCTCTCAAATGCCCCTTGTTTTAGTCCTGAAGTTCCCTACATTCCTTGCACTGTGGTGTTCTCTCACTTGTATCATCAAAACTTATTTACGTCAGAAACAAAGAACCCTGAAACCGAGAAAGCGTTGTGTTTCCTGATGGTGGGAATCCCACGGCGCTTTAAGTTCCCTGTGTGAATCATGCAACTGTGTCCCTCCCTGCACCCCGCATTTGGCCTTGTGCAGCTTGAGGGCAATTCACGTCAGCCACAGCTCAGCATGAAACATGGGTAAAGCCCACCCCACCCCATCCATTTGGTGCCTGGCCCCTCCACACCACTGCCCCAGTCTCACATCTCCTGCACCCCTTCAGGCCCCAGATCCCCCCACCCACTGCCCCATTTCCACCTGCCACCACCTCAGTCCCCCAGCCACCATAATCACCCCTCCCATCCTCACCCCTTTTCCATCTCTCTGCAACAAGCCCCACCAGTCTTCCCCCACCCTTGATCTGTTCTTCATGGACCCGGGGCTAAAACATTCCCGCCCCCCGGTGTCCCTGCTCATCTCGCACGCTGATTGGCTGCCCTATTGGCCTTATTAGCATCTTCAGCAGCTGCTCCCTCCCTCTCTCAGACCCACCTCCGGGAGCCGAGTAGCGGAGCGTCATCCATCCGCCACCTCTCACTAGTTGAGTTGAATTGTCAGTCAGAAGGAACGCCCCGCCCTCTGGAGTGTCCCTCCCAGGCTCTGCCCTGTCTGCTTCATTCCGTGCACGGCACCGAGGGGGAAGGATCTCTGGCGGAGGAGAGCTGCTGGCTGGTGCAGAGTCCGAGGTCGGTTCAAGTCCTGGGGCAGCATCACACAGAGGGCAGCAGCAGGAGGAAGAGGTAGTAGCTCCTGCCCTGGTAATTATTTTCCATTTCAATATTAAGAGCATTATAAGTCTTTTAAGGCCCCATTTTGAGGCATTTTGTACAAGACTTTGTTTCCTGATCATTTCCTTCCTGAATCTCTTCCTCCTTAGGAGCCTTGTTCTGGGTCGCCCTGTCTGCTCCCTGATGTGTGTGTGTGTGTGTGTGGCATCAGTGAGCGCCACTGTGTTTGGTTCAAGCTGTGGTCAAGATTATAATTAAACTGAAGCCTGGGCTGTTGTTATTTATTATTGTAGTCACAGCCTTCACAAATACCAGCATTATAGGCAGCACTTCTGAGGGAGCAGTTCTGTTATAATAAATCTTGCTTGCTCTGTCCTGTTATAACAGGAGCATCGCTGCTACACCTATAAGCCATGTTCACATTGATGTAGGATGATGAGGGTTCTTTGTGTCTTGCTACTGCTAAACTGTCCCTGCCTAAGGATGGCTTACTCACAAGATGCCTCTGGAGAGCAAATTGGTTCTGCAATTAGATTGCACTGAAAATTATTTCCCCTTTAGAGAGAGTACCATTCCTCCTGCTCACAAAGGCTTTGTTCTCGCTCCACTTCCTGCAAACTACTCCATTCAAATGCCGCCTCTTGAGATTAAACCGTTTGAGTAACTATGGGAGCTGCTTGCAGTCTTCTGTATCTCTTGCTGGTATCTAATATTCCCTCTGCTCAGCCAGGAAGGGAGTGTGTCCCCCAGACAGGCGGCTTCCTTGTCAACAACTTAAATCTTTTTATGAAAGGAAGCAAGAAGTATGTTGTTAACAGTAAAATGGGTTGGTTATTCATGGGTTCTTTTTTCCAGAATAGCAAAAACGAGGATGAAAACGACAAACTAATCAGTTGCAAGACTTCACTGATGTAAATAGAAACCTCTTGAGTCAGGCCAGTGTGAAAAGACACTTAGATACCTTGAAATATCTGAAGCCCTGTCCCTGAGCTGACAGTTTGTGTGCTGACATTGAACCTGGAATGAATTTTTATGGCAGAGCCATAAAGCCCTGAAAGTAAAAGTTCATAATTAGTGGAAATGCTGATGCAGCATTTGAGTAGGAAATCTTAGGCCGTTTGGTATTTTTAGAACTAGCTTCTGCAAGCCTTGGTTTGACCTGTTTTTGTCTATCTGGTGAAATAAATGTCAGTGATGATTTGAAATGCCATTGTTGCATTCTTGTTAGATTTCATCTTATTATTACACTGTTCGTTTAGATGCTTGTGTTCTATATGAGTAAAATTGAGAAAGTGAAGTAATAGCATTAACCAGTAGTCAGTTAAAAGAAATTCTTTTAAGATCTGGATGAAGCTATGGTAGAAGAACTATTCTTTGTTCCAGAAAAATGTTACCATTGTGACAATTGAATATCTGCTTTGTTGATGTGTGTATGTACATATGTGTGATCATGAGCTTGGTATGCTCAGTTTTTAATATATAAGGGCCTTCTATGCTCATCGTGACTCCTTGGAAATAACATACGTTGGTGTCATATGAATCCAATGGGTGATACCTGACAAGAAACTAGAAGCTTGTCTCATATAAACCGAGAATGTGATGAGACTACAAATTGTAAGCTGTTTGGGACAGGGACTGTCCTTTTTTGTTCTGGGTTTGTACAGCACCAAACACAGTGGGGCCTTAGTCTATGACTAGGGCTCCTAGGCTCTAAAAGCTATTGTCATTGCATATATAGCATGCTGTGATTCGGTGGATGCTCATGAAATGTTCTACTAGATTGCAACAGAAGTTTCCATTTCAACAGTAACAATGGAGGGAACCATTTCCAACTGTTGCATGAGCTGGTATCTAATTTAGGTATGTGTTTTCAGAGTCTTTTTGATGTTCAGGAGGAAACACATTTTAAAAAGAAGTATTTGGCTGTTCAGTATGTTTGGAATGACTGAGCCTTGCTTATAACAGTGAATCGTTCCCCTGCTATTTAGGCTACATCTAATTTTAGCATGCAACCCATGTAGTTAGGCTCTGTTCTGGACTTTTCTGCAGAAAAGTATCTTCTCTTCCAAGCGTAGGGTAGCAATGGAACTGCTACTGGAACAGGATGGAGCAATGACCATGGATCCTCTGGTTTTGTTCCATTCCTCCCCCACTGTGTCCCCTGTCTGTTGCAGTGCTGGGAGTCCCAGGGAATACCTCAGAATATTGTTCTGAAACTTACTGTCTCTCCCCAGCCGGCTTTTCGCAGTGAAACCATGCTGGTTCTGCTGGGTTAAGGCCCTTTACGCTTGAAGGAAGCCTTGAGCAGTTCACTATCCACAGTCCTTATGAGAATTCTTCAGACTAGGGCACCAATCCTTCACACGCTTATGCCAGTGCTTAACTTTCCTACCATGAGACTTCCCATTGAAATCAGTGGAACTACTCGTGCTAGTAGAGTTAAGCACATGCCTTTGCAGGACTGAGCCCTAAAACAGAACAGCACCTTCCACAAAATAGTGCTGTTGACACAAGGCAAGGCTGTTTTAGAACCCAAGAAGATCATTGTATTAAGAACTGCAGAACAGTAACTGCCAGATCAGTTACTCTATTAAAGACTTTTCTCACATAGTGTGGTGAGATAAGAGCTTTTATGAGCCTCTTGATATGTCTAGACATAGGTTTTCTCTACACTAGCACTTGTGTCAGTAAAACTTTTGTCGGTCAGGAGTGTGAAAAAAACCACCCCCTTGACCGACATAAGTTTCAACGACAAAAGCACCGGTGTGGACAGCACTGTGTTGGCGGGAGACGCTCTCCTGCTGACAGAGCTACCGCCATAGGTGCCAATTCCGTGGGTGCTCCGGGGCTGGAATACCCACAGAAGTAAATAGTGGGTTCTTAGCACCCACCAGTTACAGCTGTTTGATGCCCCCACTGAGCTAATCGGGGAGGGGTTTGGGGGAGGGCGGAGAGCAGTGAGCGGCGAGCGGGGGCTTCTGGGAGGGGGTGGAGTGGGAGCGGGAAGAGGCGGAGCGAGGGCAGGGCCTTGGGGGGCGGGGCTTCATGGCGGAACAGGGGTGGAGCACCCTCAGGGAAAACTAGAAGTCGGTGCGTATGACTACTGCCTCTCGTTGTGGATGGTTTTGTTATGCCGGCGGGAGAGCTCTCTCCGGTCGGCATAGAGCAGCTATATGGGAGACCTTACAACGGCGCAGCTGCATCGGGACAACTGTGCCGCTGTAAGGTCTGTAGTGTAGTCATAGCCTTGTGATCTAGTACTTCTTTCTGTTTGGACTGTGAGAACTCTAGCTGATATCTAGTGTCAGAAGTAAAGTCTACACGTATCCTGCAATCTTCTTTTTTTTTTTTTTAATTGAACTGGTGGTATTTCCTGTGCTGAATGTCTCAAACTGTGTAGGTCAGAGGCACGTTCCCCACATAAATACTTTAGATTTAGCATTTCTCCTCCCTTGTTGGAGGTTACAGAACCACTATTGGATTGATTTGGTCATGCAATCATAAGGGAAAAAGAGGTCTAAAATTCGCCTGTCTCTCAGATGGCCTGTTTACTATTGCTGTTTGAGACAGTCAGCATCTGCAAATGCATTGTATAATATCTTCCAATTCTATAGCGCCTTCTTTCATCTGAGAATCTCAAGGCACTTTACAGATGTCAATTAAAATTGTGTTGTAACTCCTGCGACAGGTACCAAAATATCCCCATTCTGTAGTTGGGGAAACTGAGGCACACAGCATTGAAATGACTAGCCAGGTGTCCGAGTGAATCAGTGGCAGAACATGGAATAGGATCCAGAACACTTGACTCCCAAATATGAACTCTCGGCTCTCTCATACATACACGTATGTAATTTAAAGCCACCCTTAAGTCAAATGGAAATTGCCCCATATCTCACACTCAGCAAAGCACTTTCCTCCAAGTGAAGTAGCCCTGATGGAATCTGCTAGGTGGAGGGAAGCTGTTTTGTTTTTTTAATAGACCTCTAAAGGGAAGTGCATTCAGACCTGGAACTCGCCCAATTTCGTAATTGTAGTCTGCTTTATATCTGCTAAAATGATGAAGCGTGTGTGTGAGAGAGAGTCATACTTGGGAAGATCAGCCATGTTTAGTTAACAAAAGACCCCAAACCTCCATACTTGTGCCATGATTAGGCCCTTGGTTTTCAGTTTTTATTTTATTTAATTTTTTCCAGGAATTTCAGTGTTTATTACCATAACAACAAAAATGGGTGGAAATCAGTGCAAAAAAAAAAAAGATTAATAATTTTTCTGTGTAAATATTGGAGTTTATTTTGGTGGATACAAAGACAGGGGAAAGGTAGTTAGTAGATTAATGCTTTGAATTCCATTCATCAATGTGGTTTGCTGCAGAACTAAAACAGAACTCAAAACACAGTGCCACCTCTGAGTTTAAGAAAACAGTACATCTCTAATCCCCAAATAAAACTTTTCATTTGAATAAACAGTTTACTGTTGTAGACTTGGAACTATTAGCCTATAAATATTTACATTTAATAATTGGGCCACACCATTTGCAGTGCATACACTCAACTTCATCCGTTTCTTGTTTTTTTAAACTTTTGAATATTTCCTTATGCTCTGAAATGTATTCTGATACAGATTTTCGTTTTCTTCCCATTTTAGTGTGTCAAATCTTTAAACTGTTATCTGCTAACAGCTTGAAATGTGTACGTGGTGGGCGTGAGATCCATCAGTACGTTCAGATGCACATGCACTTCAGAGCTTGCGTGTGTGCCTGTTTGTTTATTGTGTGTTATCATAATACATATATCTCATGCAATGTATTGTATTTTCCTAATCAAACAAGTTATTTTTTATATATTTGAATGATACAAAAGTCAGATGAAAATCAGAAAAAAACTGAATAATACTTTTTGTAAAGCCCAAGAATTTTTCAGTAAAAATTGGTTTAAACTGAAAGTGAAGGGGCTTAGTCATGATTCAGGACTGTACAGCTTCAAAACAATTGCTCCTGCTGTATGGGACAATGCTGGCTGGGCCAAAGGTGGTACTAGGTAATAAATATTATGTTTTCCTAGAAACTGAGGAAGCTTAGCGAGGCCTGTTCAATCCTTTAAATTAAGAGTTTCACCCTATATTTAAAATATTTATTACTGATTCTAGTTATTGATAAGTGCATTCTGTATACTAAAGGAAAATTGTACTAATTTGCTCATTCCAGCACTCTGAAATTTTGTATAGGAAGAAATACTTGAAATATTATTTTTATAATCAATTGTCATTGAAACTGAGGGATGGCTGCAAAGCCTTTGAACATGAATTGCAACTCTGCTGAAATTATTAGAAGTATTAAAGCTGTAATTCGTGACCCAGATAGCTTCAATGTTAATTGAAGCAGACTTTGCTTTAATTGGCTCTGTGAACTACATGATTCAATTGGGAATGTAATTGTACCTTTAAAAGTATAATGAATATTTTCCCCTAAAAGCAGCCTTTGAAATTTAACAAATCCATAATTGTGCTAACAAAAACATTTGCTTCTAGATAAGTGCACTTGTATAATACTAATAATTAGTTTGAACTGGCCAGATGCCTCCTGATAAGATACTCCACTGCAGAAAATGGTCATCCAATATGCTGAAGAATGTAGACTCAGTTAAACAGTGACACAGAATGTAAACAATATTGTGCTAAAAATTACTGTGGGTTTATTGAATCAAATCTGGTTGTATAACACAGTTCTGCTTAGGGCTGTTGCTTACTGTACTATCAGTTACTGAAAGTAAAAAGGAAAAAAAAAATCTAGTTTTGATTATGCTGACAGGTTTTAGATGGCATTTTATTCCTCTTTCAGTTCCTGTGTTCTCTCTTCTTATCCCTGTTCACAACTGCATCTCTGCTTACAACTCTGCTTTCACTTCCTTTTATATTTTTTCCCCCTCACAATTGACTTCCCTCCTTCTTCTGGTTGTCTTATGTACCAAAACATCAGTGCCTCAACTCAGACCCCTCTTTAAAAACACTCTTCTACAAAACCTTCCAGCACCCACTTACAAACTATCTAAAAGGTATTAGCACTGCCTTGTGATTGTTCTTCATCTGAACAGCTATTGTGCTGCAAATCCAAATTGTAATTTTATAGAGGCTCAATCCTTCATTGGGGGAGGGATAGCTCAGTGGTTTGAGCATTGGCCTGCTAAACTCAGGGTTGTGAGTTCAATCCTTGAGGGGGGCGCACTTAAGGATCTAGGGCAAAATTAGTACTTGGTCCTGCTAGTGAAGACAGGGGCCTGGACTCGATGACCTTTCGCGGGGTCCCTTCCAGTTCTATGAGATACATATATCTCCATATATTATTTATATTTAAAAAAAAATAAGGTTAAGTTTTGCCTTTGAATATGTCTGTAACTCCCACGGAAGTTAAAGAGTTTTGTGGAGCAAAATTTAGGCTTTTATTTTAAAATGCAAAGGTCCATGTGAGCTGGAAATGAGGAAGTGAATTGAAGAGAAGGGAACAAGGGAGGTCAGTTCAGGGGAATGATAAGAGAGATGAGATGAAATAGAAATGAATAAGTAACAGACCTGGGGAAGGAGAGTTCAGGACAAAAAAAAGTGACAAATCCATTTTTTTGGGATATACAGTACCTGGAATTAAATCTCCTGCATTCAAAAGAGGAAAGGGAGTACTGTTTTGTTCATAAGTGCTCATTCGTTGCAGTTAGGTAATTTAATTTAGTTATAGGGTTGGGTGTTTTGTTTGGCTTAATTATAGTTCCTTGTTTACGATATTTAGTATTGAGAAAATGAAACCAGTCTCAGACAATCCTGATGTATACTGTATTAAGGGTTACTTTTGCATTGCAATCTCAAATAATTTTTGGCTTCATATGTACAGAGCATTGATTTCAAATTGCATAATAATGGCAAACTAGTGGCTAGAATTTAAATTGGACTCAAAATTGAATTTGCCATGGCCAAATGATGACAGTTTTGTAGCATGAATTTAATTTTGTTTAATCAGACCCTGTTCTTTACAAAGTTATTTTTGTCAGCACTGCTGATTAATTCTGACTGGCTAGCTGTGTTTAGTCGTCCACCACCACCTAGTGAGGAATTACTCTGTTAAAAGCAGCATTTGTTTCTAATACTAACAAGACTTCCATTACTCTGTCTACAAACACTAAACTAATATACTTTACAACAAACCCACTGCACGTATGTGCTTCAAATCACACTTCCTTAAAGTGAAAGGCATATAGATACAAACAAAGGAGCAGTGATTGAGAAACAGAGTACAGTCGGTGTGTAAGTAGGGGTAGCGTTCTGCTACAGTAGACCTCAGAGTTATTGGGAATGGAGGTTGTTCCTAACTCTGTACAAAACGTTATGGTTCTTTCAAAAGTTTACAGCTGAGCATTGACTTCATACAGCTTTGAAACTTTACTATGCAGAAGAAAAATGTTGCTTTTAACCATCTTATTTAAATGAAACAAGCACAGCAACAGTTTCCTTACCTTGTCAAATCTTTTTTTTTTTAAACTTTCCCTTTATTTTTTTAGTAGTTTACATTTAACACAGCACTGTACTGTATTTGCCTTTTTTGTTGTTGTTGTTTTTTTGTCTCTGCTGCTGCCTGATTGTGTACTTCCAGTTCCAAGTGAGGTGTGTGGTTGACCAGTCAGTTAGTAATTCTGGTGTTTGTAACTCTCTCTGTGGGCAATGCAGAAATGCAAATATGTGGGGGGCAGAGAGGGAGATAATTTTCCTAGGCATTTTGTTAGATACTTTTGAATGGTTTTCAAGGAAGTCGTTATCATCAGATTATACTTTATGGTATCTCCCTTCCATCATATAGTATTTAACAGCTGATTAGGTAATTTAAAAGACATTATAACTTCTGCTGCAAATATTCAAGTTATGTTTGATTAAGATAGTGTCAGTCCCTAATATAATTTGTGGTCCACCTATAAATCATTTTAAAAAACCAAACCAGGTAGCATTTCATTATTCAAAAATGGCTTACACTCCTTTTGATAGTCTTGAATTTGTTACTAAGTAGTGGCTCCCTGTGCAACTTATTATTCAGTTAGTTTTGATCTCGTGAGCATATTATTACTCACTTGAACAAATGTGTGTGCCTTATGAAAGCAAACGTGTGTGCATGTGAAAGCTAACCCAGCTCTGTATTTGACTGGGAAAGCCTGCCTTTGATGTAACACAGGAGCAAAGCATTAAAATATAACAAAAATCTGCTACCTCTGGCCCCGTACTGTGAAGTTCTGAGGATTATCAACACTGCTTCCTTCATCTGTTGTCTTTTTAGATAGTAAGCTCTTTAGACTGTGTCTTTGTATGTGTTTGTATAGTTCCTGACACAATGGGCCACAATCCTATTTTGAGCCTCTGGGATTGCAATTATTATTAAACATGTATATTACGGTGGTACTTAGAGGCCTATCAGGCCAGCACCTCACTGTGCTAGGTGCTGTACAAATGTGTAAGTGGTAGTTCCTGCCCCAAAGATCTTGCAATCTAACCACAATCCAAATAATAATTGAACCGAATGAGATCTGAGGACATTCAGCAGTTCACAGGATTAGGTTCTACGTTTGTAAGGTAACACGAACAGGATCTTTCAAGGAAGCTCTGGAAAATTACAGCCTGCAGAAATGCATATCCACCAGTTGTCCCAGTAGAGCTCCTTTTTGTTAAGGACTGAAATAAGAGTCTAGAGGTGGAAGAGACCTGTTAGTTTATCTTGTTTTTTGCCTATTTTACATTTACTAGTTTTTCTCTAGTCTAGTTTTAAATGGGCTAAGTAACAGGGTTTCCATTACTTCCCTTAGGAGACAATAGTTTTTCCTGACATTCAACCTACATTGTCCTTTTCTGTACTATCCTATATAATTCTCTCCATGGTGTTTACAGTGGTGGCAAGTTCATTGGTCACCATTAAAAGGTCAATATTGGCCAGCAGCAGTTTTCTATTCTAAGTACAGGGTGCAACTGTACTTAGAATAGGGGGGAGGGATAGCTCAGTGGTTTGAGCATTGGCCTGCTAAACCCAGGGTTGTGAGTTCAATGCTTGAGGGGGCCACTTAGGGATCTGGGGCAAATATCAGTACTGCTAGGTCCTGCTAGTGAAGGCAGGGGGCTGGACTTGATGACCTTTCGAGGTCCCTTCCAGTTCTATGAGATAGGTATAACTATCAGGTAATTTGTGGCACAGGCTGAGTGAATACAGTCCCCTGTATAATAATAAATGTACCAGTTTTCCAACGTTCTATCAACTCACGGTCTGTCTACATTGCTCACTAAGCCCGGGCTCTGACTCAAGTCTGAGCCCAACCACCACTTCTGTCCCCACGCAAATCAGTCTGACATGGGTCAGCAAGCACTCAGGACCTGGGTCTTAGGATCCCGATAGGGGGATAGAGCCTGAGTCCCACTGAGATTCCGGTCCAAGCCCTGTCATTTTGCCGTGTGCATGCAGTTCAAGCCACAAATCCAAGTCAGAAGGTGAGGACCCCCTTCCCCTCTTCTACAGAGATACTCTCCACTTTCTTCTTACTGGCTGCCACAAAATATTATTGGTTATAAGCCTAGGCCTCCCCAGTCTAGCACTATCTGATGTGTACCTGTTTCTCCCTCTCATGTGAGCAGGCATAGAAATGCGAACATGTGGTTAAGTATTTTCATATTTGATTTATTTCATTTCCTTTTTCTCAGGTGAACTATAAGAAATGCTCTCCCGATTAAGAGTAGTTGCCACTCCCTGTGCACTGGCATGTCGCACCGTGCACACGAAAGAAAAAGGCAAGCCGCTGATGTTAAACCCAAGAACAAACAAGGTTAGTAGCATGCATTTATCAAACATCTTATCTCCAGCTAGTAACAGTCCTGTGGACCTTGTTCTGGGATTGAAAATTTTACTGATGTGAGGTCAGGGACTTGTTCTGTTCAGTGCTGGATCAGTGCCACAAAAGATATACAAGACTGAGGATTCAGTGGTGATTTAAAGTTTAATATCTTAGAATTATGATATCAGGGCTAGCAACAAACTTTCTGCCATTTTCACTCCTACAAATCCCTGATTTCCAATGGCATAACTAGGGCCCTACCAAATTCATGGCTATGAAAAACACATCACTGACCATGAAAGCTGCTCTCCCCCATGAAATCTGGTCTTTTGTGTGCTTTTACTCTATACTATATAGATTTCACAGGGGAGACCAGCGTTTCTCAAATTGAGGGGCCTGACCCAAAAGGGAGTTACAGGGGGTCACAGTATTGCCACCCTTCTGCGCTGCCTTCAGATCTGGGCGGCTGGAGGGCGGCTGTTAGCCAGGACCCAACTGTGAAGGCAGCACCCCTCCAGCAGCAGCGCAGAAGTAAGGGTGGCAATACCATACCATGCTTACTTTTGTGCTGCTGCTGGTGGCGACTCTGCCTTCAGAGCTGTGTGCCCGGCTAACAGACGCTGCTCTCCAGTTGCCCAGCTCTGAAGTCAGCGCCGTCCCCAGCAGCAGTGCAGAAGTAAGGGTGGTAGTACTGCAACCTCCCGAACAATAACCTTGCGAACCCCCCCCTACACACACAACTCCTTTGTGGATCAGGACCCCTAAAATTGCAACACCGTGAAATTTCAGATTTAAATAGCTGAACTCATGAAATTTACAATTTTTAAAATCCTATGACTGTGAAATTGACCAAAATGAACCATGAATTTATATTTCCATCCCCCACCATGAACTAAAAATCCCATCTTTCTGATTATCCTCTTGTTTTTGTCAAGTTTAATTCCAACTTGGCTTTAGTATTTCAAGAAACACTAAAGCTCAAGACGAATATTTTATATTTGTGATACCAGCTTTGAATCCCGCCTTTCAAGTGGTAGAAAGTATTAACCTCTAACTCTAAGTCCTCTTAGCTGTCCGTGGGCTAGAACTAAGCCATCTCAGTGTGAAACATCCCCATGAAGAGGGCCAGCGAAAGGTCTTCACGCAACTTAGAAACAGGGTTTAAGTGGAACTTAAGTTGTACCTCGACATTGTGTTGGCCCTCTGCACTGGGGAGGAATTTCACCCTAAGAAAACAGCCTCTTAACTGTAGAAGGAGATTTTCAAGGGCAGCTGCAATCCATGGGGACAATGAAACTCTCAAGAGGTAAGATAGGGGTAATGGGAGCTGAAGACAGCCTTTTTTGGCAGCTGGTCCAAAGCTGTGAACTCCCTTCTGTAAGAGATGAGGAAGATCACAAATTTGATTGGCTTGGAGGAAAATATAACACCTGTCTCTTTGTTGCATCCTACCCATAATAGGAGGGAAAAAATTCATTACTCTGCTGCTCCTGGAATGGTGGAGAAAAGAATAGTGAGATATAACAAGTGACTCCTAAGTACCCGTGAAAGGAGAGGGAGAAGACAAAACATATATCTTTGTTTAGACCACTTATATGGATTTATATAATTTGATAGGGTGCTCAGATACCACAGGGATGAGTGCTGTATAAACACCTAGACAGATAGAGATCTCTAGTGCTTTGAAACTGAGCGCCTCCTAAAATCATGTCAAAAGTGAAGTGGGAGTGGAGTGTGAGGAGAATTATGTGATTTCTCAAAGGTACAAAGTCTTGTGACTTCTCCGAGCTAAAAGCTCTTGGCAGACCAGTGGAAATTATTTCAAAGCCCTCAAGCTTTTCCAAGCACTGGTTGTGCACCAGTGGTCAGAAAGGAAAACAATACATGATTGCTTGTGGCAGTAGCTTCTACATTTTGTTTTTGAAGGATGTAGTTTTATGATAAATGGAGCAAAATGCAATATTTGAAGGGAAGAAATTTGTTGTCGCACTTAATTCACAGTATCAGTTTTGACTCAGACAAATGACAATGCAATAAAGAGCCTTCTGGTCTATGAGGAGTCTGTTATCCTAGGTGATACCACTTGTCTGTTAGGCAACAAGTAGTAATACTAAATGGGGTCCCTTGTTCAGCAGCTCAGCAGAAAAATTAATGTCTGACTAGGGATGGAAATTGATTTACCCTTGCAGCTGTAGACTGTCTTGCTGTATTGGAGATGAGACCAATGACTGGGGTGGTGTGAGGAAAAAGTGCACTGCTGCACCTGATGTATAGATAAATAACAGACTTCAGTATCGATTATTGTGAACCTGCTGAGATTGTGATCTCATTGTAGGATCTTTTGTTGGCAGGTCTAGTTGTGTTGCAGTCTCATTCACTTATGTTACTTAATATTTTGTCTCCCTTACCACTTGGGACTTGGAACCCATAATAATGGGGACTAAATGCCATATTAAAAGCTGTAAGATGCTAACTGATGAAATTTGCAGACCCAGATCCCAACCCCCCACCTTTTGTGACCATTAAACTTCCCACCCCAGAACTCTTCCACCTGCTTCACTGCTTGGCAAACACAAGAATTTAATTGCTCTTACCTTTTCGCCCATGACTGGTTCCCACAGGTGTCGAATGCATAAATTACTGAATTTGTTTGTTTCAAAAGTCCAGCTTTCAAGTTCTATTGTTAGGGCAGCCCAGGAAAGGTCAAAAGCTGTATTGGTAATGTCCTTGTCACTTCAACCAAACAATTGCAGAACATACTGTAACTGCATGAACCTATCTTTACATTCTTCCATGATGTTTGACATCGCAAAGCTGCTCTATGACAAGGACTCCAATTACAATTACTAACTTTAAAGGCCTCTTGTTATGTCAGCGTTAACTGCTGTGTAAAAATAAGTAAGCTTGTTTGCTGCTTGGAATATAGTTAACCAAATACATTTGTTTACTATAGTCAACTATAAATGTTGTTACAGTTTTCACTATTTGTATTGTGGTAGTGCCTAGCAGTATCAGTCATGGACCAGGGCCTCATTATGCTAGGCAGTGTACAAAGGCAGTACAAAAAGATGCTCTCTGCCCCAAAGAGCTTACAATCTAAGTATAAGCAAAGAGGCAACAGATAGATACAGATCGAGAGATCAGGGAGGACAAGGAAAATAATTGTTTAGCAGGTGGTTTGACGATTCCTGAGACTAAAAACATATTGTAGGTCTAACTTTTAAAGATGTCCTCACTTGTGTTGAGGGTTTATTATTATTCTTGAAGGGACCTAAATGCGAAGAGGAGTTAAACTATAAAATCTGCAACTTGTTCTCCTTTTCTATTTGAGAAGGTGTTAGACATGTCAAAAATGTACATAGGCTTTAGACTTACAGTTCATTTACCTTAGTTCAGTCATCCACCTCAAAGCTGCTGAATTTTTTGTAGACGTGATGCCTTTGAGTGTTTCAAGGGGAAATAAAACCAACCCAGATTGTTCAATTAGAAGACCAGCAGTTTAACAAAATATCTCCAATTGAGTAATTAGTGACAGTGCACACTCTAGATCAGGGGTTCTCAAATAAATTTTTTTGGTGGCCTCAGAGTGCGGCCACCAACTCTTGCAGGTGGCCTTACTGATACTTTTTCCTAATGTAACTTTAGCGCCCTCATGGTCAAGATGGAGTCTGCTCTGCAGGCAGCTCTGGCCAAGAGAAGGCGCGCGCAGGAATGCAGCAGGAGCAATCCCTCCCACCCCAGGGGCACCTGTTCCAAACCCCCCAGAGTGAACACACACACCCACAGGAAAAGTACAATGGATATAACAAAGGGAAATATTTATTTACAGAGGGATGAGAGGAGATATACAACAAGGGGAAAGCAGGAGAACAGGGTTGCATTCAAACCCAGGCCCCACGGGCCCAGTGGTAGCACAGTGTGAAAGGGCAGACACTGAGCAATGTGGCTGCACACACAGTGCAGGAGTCCTGAGCAAAGTTCCAGTCCAGGGGTGAGTCTTGGGTGCTCCTGGTCGTCTTTGGCGCCAGTGAACTTTCCCCCAACAAACCCCTCTGGTGCCCTCTTCTGCCGCTCTCTGCAAAGCCGCACAGAGCAACCACCTCCCCACTTAACTCTCTAGCAACCTCCCTCCTTGTTCCCAATGCAGAGTCCCAAGCCCCAGTACTCACAGCCCCATGCAGCTCTGGGCAGCCGTGATACTGGGTCCAGCTCCGGCCTGTCCTTCTCGGGCGATTCCTCCCTGGCACAGTGCTCCTCCTGGCTCCTGTCCTGGGCTGTCCCCGATCGGCCCTGTCCTTCTCAGGCTTCAGGCAGGTTCTCCCTGCTTCACTTTTCCAGGGCCTGCCGGCTGCTCTCCCTCTCTCCCTGGAGCTCCAGCGCTGCCCCCTGGAGTTTCCCTCCTTTTTTTCTTACTCTCTCTCTCCACCCTAGGAAAAAAGATTTAAAGGGGCCATGCTCTCTAAACCCCAAAGGGATTACACTCTCCCCCCTCCAAAAGAAATAATCCTTGATGTCCCCATCAAGGTAGGCAACTCTAAACCATGGATCCCCAGCAGGAGACCCAGGGCCCCCATTCATCAGAAGCATTCCCATCATCCATCCCACAGGACCCCGAGGGGTGGAACAGGTTTCCCATGAGGCAGCTCGCCCCCCGTGGCACCCCAGGGATCTGTAGGTCATTGGGTTCCCCTAAACGATCATACGTCAGCACACACCTGGGCTTCCCTTCCCTAGAGGAATGTCTAGGCTGGCTGTTGGGTATTGGCTGAGGTGATACCACTGAACATGGAGGCAAGATGGTGGGTCCTTGAGGCACGAATTCGAGTGCATCTGGGTTTAAAGTGGCTGTTGGGGGTACAGGGTTCTCTGCCTGCACTGAACCTTCGTCATCATGTTCTTGGGGGGTCTCCACAGCTTGGGACAGTGGGGCCTCGGGAGTGCTCAGTGTGGGTTCTTCCCCTTCACCATCTCTGTGTGTGACAACAAGAGGATCCATTAGGGTCGGGGCATTCCAAACTGGATGTTCGCCAAACCCCATTTCATCCTCACTCTCCGAGGAGCTGGGTGTTTGCAGAGGACAAGTATATTTCCGTCGTTGGTACCGTGTCCGACTCGCAGGGCCGGGAGTCTCCGAATCTGTGGAAACATCCTCATGGGGAAACAATACTTGTCCTATAGGTAACAGATGATTCCGGTGGAGAGTTTTGGTGGGGCCGTGACTGCCCTCAGGACGTATGCGATACACTGGTAGATCCCCAAGTTTCTTCTCTATAATGTATGGGTGTGACTTCCAACGATCTGCAATTTTGTGTTTTCCCTGTAGTCCGAGATTTCGGGCCAAAACTCGGTCACCAACCTGAATCTCCTGTTGCCTCACTCGCTGATCATATCGGGTTTTATTCTTTTGTTTCTGGTGACCAGCTGCTTGTGTCGCTATCCGATATGCCTCCTTCAGTTGATCTCTTAAGCGAGTCACATACCCCAAGTATGTTTCTGGGAGTGCCCCATCTGAAGACACTCCAAAACAGAGATCAACCGGCAACCGGGCCTCTCGACCAAACATTAACACGTATGGTGTGAACCCAATTGCATCGTGTCGAGTGCAGTTATACGCATGTACCAAATGCTCCACGTGCTGGCTCCAGTATTTTTTCTGCTGAGGCTCCAGAGTTCCCAGCATGTTCAGTAGTGTGCGGTTGAATCGTTCTGGTAGTGGATCCCCTTGGGAATGATAAGGGGTGATGCGTGATTTTTTGATCCCCATGATCTTACAAAGTTCTTTTATTAACCGACTTTGAAAATCCCATCCCTGATCTGAGTGTAGTCTGGCGGGCAACCCATAGTGGACGAAGAACTTTTCCCACGGGATCTTGGCAACCGTGGAAGCTTTTTGATCTTTGGTGGGATAAGCCTGAACATAACGAGTAAAATGGTCAGTGACCACCAAGATATTTGCAGTACCCCGGCGGTCAGGCCCTAATGACAGAAAGTCCATAAAGACAAGCTCCATGGGTGCAGAACTCGTGATGCTGACAAGAGGAGCCGCCTGCTTAGGCAGAGTCTTTCGTTGGATACATCTGGTGCAGGTGCGAATATGGTGGGCGATGTCAGGCCCCATCCAGGGCCAATAGAATCTTGCCTTAACTAGGGCCTCCAATTGCTCGACTCCCAGATGCCCCATTCGATCATGGCAGGCCTCTAACACGCCTTACCGGTACTTCTGCGGTAGCAGCAACTGCTTATGGTGAGGCCTCTGGGGATGCTTGTGCCCTCGGTAAAGTCGTCCACCCCGAACCAATAGGTGATCCCATTCTCTCAGCAAAAGGGCCTCCTCTGGGTGACTCGGTCAAATAGCCCTGGGATCCTTTCCCCTTTCCAATGCATAAAGGATGTCCTTCATCCATGGATCAGCTCGCTGGGCATGCTCCACCTCTCGATCCTTTAGTTTGGGCAGCTGAGGGTCCTGTTCTCTAGTAAAACTTGAGTAGACCATGGGTATGGCTTCTGGTGGTGCACCCAGACAGTCAATTGCTCGTTCTTCATTGGCTGTGGATTTTTCCTCCACAATGGATACCCGTTGGCATAAAGCTCTCAATTCACATCGTTGGCTTCAGGGATTGACCAGAAATTAAGATGCATCTCTGAATGTGAAGACTTGAGTTGTCCAGATATACAGTGTGGGAAACTGTAGTGTCGTTTAAAAAAAATTCTAACATGTTAACACTGCAGTCACTCAAGCAACACTGAACTTCTAGGATGTCTGTAGACTGGGGGTGGAGGGGGAAAGCAAGTACGTCACATAAACAAGGGTGGGTAGCTATTAATAAAATATATCAAACAAGCCTTGAGATTTTTATTAAGGAACCAGAAGACTTGTAGTCACAAGGGGGAATTAAGAGAATGTCATGCCTAAGTATTTATGGTCTCAGTGGTAATTGAGTAAATTGTTTTAAGGGACCTAATCAAGAACTTTGACTGAGAGAATGTACTTTTCACTGGTGGGATAGTTCCATATGGTTATGGATAAAATGTTAGCTTGGACTACCATGGTACACAGCTAAAGGTACTCTGGGGTTACAGTGTATTTTAAAAATTGGATAGACATTAAAGGTGTTATTGATCCATATTTTATATACCTTCTGAAGTGATAGATTGTGCTTTGTTCCTTCACATCAAGAATCTTCATGATGCTTTTACTTTTGTAGTGCCTAAAATATGGTGAAAATATTGTTACTGTTTTCCAGTTGTTAATTTCAGATTCCGCACCTGTTTCATTGATGATAAATGTGGAGTTTGAGGGAGGGTCATGTAATAGGGCATGAATTGCTGCACAGTAATGAATTAATGGGACAGTTCAAAAAATCAGGAGTTATTTGATATATATGCTGGCAAAGTTCATTTTCACATAACTTTCCAGGATACGTTTACCTCTATGGAATGCACTAAAAGTATTACATAGGGAGTAATAATGAAAAAAAGATGAATTTAGTTTAAAAAAAAATGATGACTATTGAAAGTGAACAATTCACATGTAAACTATAGGTTGAAATTTGTTTTCATAAAGTATTGGATTATAACAAGTACACTTTCAGAAATCAGGATCTGTTTGCAGATGACTCAAACAGAAAAAGGGATAAATTCATTAGATAATTTACTATCAATAAATCTAGCAGCCTGAAGCTTAAGTCTTACCAAACAACAACAACCAGCCATCTATACTGCTGGTTAGATACTTGAAATTCACCAGTAAAGGTTTTCTCAACAAAATATCAGGAAGATCAGTTACTTGTAAAGAAGTAAAATATATTAGGATTCCTAGATATTTGTATTCATCTGAGATTAGTACAACTAAGGATATTTGGAATCTTTTTTTTGTTTTACCCTTCATAAACTTAATTTGTTACAACTGATGGAGGAGGCTAAAGCTTTTTTTGTAGTAGGAGATTACAGTTGAAGAGATTAAGAGATCAGTTTTATCCTTAACTAAAAGGAAGGCTTCAGGTTCCGATGCTATCTATCCCAACAGAGGTCTGAGGGCACTGCAAATAATTTTTTTGGCTGGATAGATTATCAGAAGTGTGTAGGGAAATGTTCCAAACAGGGATATTCAAAAGGAACATTTCAAGAAGCAAATATTACTTGAGTGTTAAAACCCAGCATATCTCCAAAGGAATCTCCATCTGGATATAATCCAGTTTTAAAGGCAGAAATGTGCTCTGGAGGAAGATATATGTGCTGATGATTAAAGCACAGGAAGTCGGGAGATCTGGGTTCTGTCTGTTTGTGCCACTGATTTAAATGATTTGCCCAAGAACTCATCTACTGCTCTATGCCTCAGTTTCCCCAACTGTAAAGTAGGAATACGAATCCCTTCTTCCCAGTGTCATGAGGCTTAATTCATTAATATTTGTGAGGTGCTTAGAAATGGTAGTGATGGGCATCAGAGAAATGGATAGTCATAAATATAGATACATGTAAATTTTAAACAAAATAACTACTTTAGCTGACAAAAAGGTAAGTAGTAAAATAAACTAACCTTTTCCCCCTTTTGTTTTCAGGGCATGGCCTTTACATTACAGGAAAGACAAATGCTTGGGCTCCAAGGACTTTTACCTCCTAAAATAGAGACACAAGACATTCAAGCCTTACGATTCCATAAGAATTTGGCAAAAATGAGTGACCCCTTGGAAAAGTAAGAATTAATCAGTATTTTTCTTACCTATGTGTAGTGCAAGCTTAAATGACTCTGAGAAAATCTGATTTATTATAATATCAAGGCAGATATTTTGCATCCAGACGGTTTTATAATTGGCTGATTTTTTTTTTAATTAATGCAAACTGTATTTATCACCCGGACTTGTGCAGCTAAGTAGGTTTTGTATTGATTTAAAGGAGGACATTTGTGTTACTCCACAGTTGTGATATGATGTGAAAAAGAATATACATAAATGAAAGGTCCAGTCTTGCAGTACTTGCTCAGGCAAAACTTATGTTAACTTATATAGAGTTTTGTCTGAGCTAGGGCTGCAGGATCGGGCCGTAGCATTATAGCATATTGGTGGAAACATTACTGTTATGTTTCTGGCAGCCTTTCTGTTGTACTTTAGGAGTTTATAATATGGATGAGTTGAGTGTCAGGTTCTCCAAATCTAGATACATAATTTTTCAGATTTTTGTAGAGATGCCCAGAAAAAAATGTGGAGAAAGAAAATCAATTTAGGACTTAAAAATCAGACAGGAACAATACAAAAGTATTTAGTTTTATCTTATATATATTAACTTATGACTAGAGGGAAACAAAAGATGTTTTAACATTTATGGGGCACTTAATGATTAATCCTTTGGTGTGTTTTTTCTTATTTTGAACTCTCTAGCCTAGAAAATACTTTTTTTTTTAAAGGATGCTCCTGTTGGCTGCAATAGCTTGATGTTTTTATCATATTATTGTTGACTTATGTTAGAATGTAATGTCCTAAAAGCCAGTGAGTGGAAAGCTAGAATGATTTGGAGTTATCACTGATTTACATTAGGATCACATCAAGATTTATACTGCAGTCCACTGATAATAGAACAAAGTAACTTGAATCGGTGTTGGAATGGAGCAATGAAATAGTTTCCATTAGGAATGCTTCTGGGACTGCTCTACTGCAAACCAATGGCCCAAAATGAACCCTTAATGAATCTCTTTTGAATCTGCATTGTAATAGAGAAAACAAAGATTCAAGAGTTTATTTTTTAATATTTAAAATCTATGGTTATTGCAGAATCAGACCCCTAATTAACTGCATTAATTTTATATTTTTGTATTCCAACTTCTGTTTTGACATCAGAAGGCTATAGAAAGACATCTGGAGAATGCTACTTTATTTCTATTCTAAAATATGAACATTACAATTTATATCTTAAAACCAAAATGCATTTTCAGTCATTATATTAGAAAAAAATTAAATGTTTCTTTTGCACAATTAAATGTCCATCCACTCATTTGTTTATCGTAGGACCCAGATGAGATTCTGGTTAGTGTTCAAAAATTCTCAGTGTGGGAACTTTTCATTTAGAAAAGAACGAGGTTAGGAAATCTTAACATTAAAAACCTCACGTAAAGTAATCAACCTTTAAACTGCAAATCAGTTGTGGGGACAGATGGAGGGAGGTGGGAATGATCTCCTATCATAGTGTACATCCATAGGTTGGTGTGCTATCATACACAGTACAGTACACCCAGTATTTTTATTTAGACTTTGTCATTGTAAGCTAGAGAATATAGAATTAAACATCAGTTTCTCAAGGCCAGGGTTGAGTCGGGGAAGGAAATGCATGAGCTACAAAAAATAAAATCTAAAGCAAATTGGTTTATGCCTCTGCATTTCACACTGTATGTTTCTAGATAGATAGATGCAAACCATTTTAACCTAATTCTTATTTTGCCTTGTTTTCCTGTTTGATTACAGGTATATCTACATAATGGGAATCCAAGAGAGAAATGAAAAGTTATTCTACAGGATATTACAAGATGATATCGAGAGATTAATGCCAATAGTATATACACCAACAGTAGGTCTAGCCTGTTCCCAATATGGACATATCTTTAGGAGACCAAAGTAAGGACAGTAATTTTATTTTTGAAATGAGTGCAAGTAATTTTCTTAAGTATGATTTTTATTTCTACTGTAATTCAGAATTTATATGGAACACTTTCACTTGCGGATTTTGGCACATTGAAAGTAAAAGGCTCGATCCTTGGCTGTGGCTAAGGAGTGCGCAGCTCAGCAAAGGCAGCATAAAGCTCACCTTTCCATTCCTCTGATCCTGGGCCAGATGTTTGCTAGGCTGGGCCAGTCCCCCAGTGTAACTTAGAGCAGCCTAAAAGCAGCTCTGAGTTATGTCGGTGGTTGATATGGCAGTCAGAGATCAGTGGGACATAAAGATGCTCTGGCCATGCCCCTTTCTTCCAGCCACACCCCTGCACTGACAGCAGGGAAGGGGATGGCATAAGAACTGTTGCAGGAATTCTATACTGATCTGTCATCCCTGGGGGGTGGGGGGGTGGTCCTGCCATGGCTGCTGACATTAGTTTTAGGGCCGCTTTGCCCTGGTGGTGTGACTCAAACTGACTCATGGCAGTACAGAATCCAGGTCTTCTTGTGAACAACTGTATGACTCTACAGTTATCTTTTTAATCTAGTATGTTATCTTGGTTGCATAGACTTAGTTATAACTGTCATTCATTGTCTCTTTTATATTCTTTTGTGTAAGCAATTGCAAAACTTGTAATTAATTAACACCAGAAATGTAGTGTTTTGCAAAGCAGAGTTGAAGTTTTAATTATTGAGTATATTTCCATTCTGATTTTGTATTTCCATTCTGATTTTGTTTCAGAGGATTATTTATTTCTGTCTCAGACAGAGGTCATATTAGGTCAATTGTGGACAACTGGCCAGAAACTGATGTCAAGGTATTACCACCACAATATTCCTTTTTCTAATTGTCTTTTCTTTTTGAATCCCAACTCATCTTTTAAAAAAGTGGATAGTTTTATTGAGAGACCTGCTGATGCTAAATAATGCATGCATGGCAATTGTATGAGAATGACAGCTGTATATAGTTTGTAACAGTTCTGCACATAAAGATGTATGGGGTTGTGCCCTAAATCCAAGCTTATAGTTCAAGACCTACAGCATGAAAGCTGCAGATCGACAATGTTTCTTTCCTATGCCAGTTGTGATCATCACAATATAGAATAAAAGTTACAAAACACTTTTTTCTTAACAGTTCTATCTGGAGAGGATTTTGACGTTTGTTTCTTAACATGCTTGTCTTTCTCTGAATTACAAAAGATGTTTTAGGGTTAAGACAGAACTGGGAGTTGGGAGACCTGGGTTCTATTCCCAGCTCTGCCACAAACTTCCTGTATGACCTTGAACAAAACACTTGGAGTCTGTGACTCTGTTTCCCTGTCTTTAACATTGAGATAAAAACACCAAATTTGAAGAAATGTTCTGAGGTTAAGTTCATTAAAGTTACTAGAAAGCTTTTTGAGATCCTCCAGTGGAAGTGCAAAGTCTATTTACAATGGTGGTACTTAAAAACTTGTCAGCTGCTTTAGATAACTAAGTCATTATTTGCAGCAAGCTAGGTGATTCCTGTGGTCACTTTAGGCAAGTACAGGGAACACTGCAGATACTAATGTAACCTTGTCTATTTCCTCTTAGGTAAAATTAGCTAGTCCTTAAGTATTGCCACTAGAGACAATAAATTCTTTGCAAGCTATTCTTAATTTGTTTTAATGGTTAATTTTGCCAAGAAAAAATTATGCAATATTGCTTTATCCTTTATGTCCATGACTACCAAAGTTTACCTTTAATCTTTGTGTAATTTTAAGGCTGTTGTAGTAACTGATGGAGAGAGAATATTAGGTCTTGGAGATCTGGGTGTCTATGGAATGGGAATTCCTGTAGGAAAACTATGTTTGTATACAGCATGTGCTGGAATACGGCCAGATAAATGCCTGCCTGTATGTATCGACGTTGGAACTGACAATCTAGTAAGTTAAACTGTATTTTGCCTGCCATAAAGAAATCACTTTTTGATGGAGGTTTGTAGTAAAAATTAGTACTATAAGAAGGTCTATGTATCTGAGTGAGTACTCTGTGTTAAGATTGAATCATCTTGTCTAATATTAAGTAGTTTTGAATTAATTTAAAGCTGAATATTAATATCTGAGACTCCCCAGCTATGTATATAAAGTTAAGTGGTGCATTTGTACTGTTACTTGAATGCTGGTCTCAACTGCAAAGCAATGGGAAAAGGTGACCTGATTTTTTTAAGCTGCTGGAAGAGCGAACCGGATTTGTTAAAGCATTATTACTCTGAATGTTGATTCGTCCCATTGTAAGGACAGTGATGTAATGTTTTCAGGTAACAGTTGATATTTGCCTAACCTCATAACTTGTTCCTTTATGTCTGTGGCTATGTAGCATAGTGTTCCCAGTGTAGTATTGTTGTCTATTTTATTTATATTGCAGAAATACTCCAGCAGGAACAGGACTTCCTTGTTGCTAACCATTGTGCAAACATATAGGAAGACACAGTCCCTGCCCTGAAGAGTTTCCAGTTAGATCCTGTTAGACCTTTTCTGTTTCAGGAGGATGGATTCACTGTAGGCAAAATCAAACAATACTCCAATGCCTTAGCAAATAATTTGTATTTAACTACTAACAAAACTATGAAAAGAGAGAACTTAATATCTCTCCCAATTAAGCATCTGGAGGGAGACTGACAAAGGCACAAATAGGAGCTAACTAACCTTTGTGCCTTTGAAAATGTACCCCCTTTTTCTTTTCAACTTATTTTACTTCCCGATTGTATTTTTTTTTTTTAAATTCTCCTCTGTTCCTGTGTATTTCATTTTAACCAGTTTCCCAAGATTCCTAATTCCAGCCCCGCCCCAAGTTTCTTTTCACAAACACTTTAGACCCACACATGTCCAGTTAAGGCGCAAGCTCAATTAGACATGAAGCATTCTCATCAAAGGCAGCTAGAATTCAAGTTTGTGAAAGTGATGGAGTTGAGGAGAAAGCAGAGGGAGAAATAGAAAGGGAGCAAAAAATGGTGGGTGACTGCTAGAAAATCCAGAGAATTGCCACCAAAACCTAGGATTTCTGCAGTATTTGCTCCATTGGCTGCAGAATCAAAGAATCATAGAATCATAGAACTTAAGATCAGAAGGGACCAGTATGATCATCTAGTCTGACCTCCCACATGATGCAGGCCACAAAAGTTGACCCACCCACTCCTGAAATAATTCTCACCCTTGACTCAGCTGTTGAAGTCCCCAAATCTTGATTTAAAGACTTCAAGTAGCAGATAATCCTCCAGCAATCGACCCCTGCCCCATACTGCGGAGGAAGGCGAAAAACCTCCAGGGCCTCTGCCAATCTACCCTGGAGGAAAATTCCTTTCCGACCCCAAATATGGCGATCAGCTGAACCCCGAGCATGCGGGCAAGACTCTCCAGCCAGACACTCAGGAAAAAGACTTTCAGTATCCCAACATCGACCCTTNATTCCTGGCTCCCTTACTATGGCTAGCTAGAAATTCAACTGTGAAAATACTCACGGAAGGAAAGATAGCTGAAATCCTTCTCAGTATCTTATCTCTGGGTAGTGACTGAAATATGTCACTTAGAACTTTGGAGGGTGTATATTGAGTGAATGAGTGATTTCATTCTGCTGCTATCTTTGGTTTATTTTATAGACCCTATTAAAAGATCCTTTTTACATGGGCCTGTACCAAAAAAGAGACCGCTCACAGCTTTATGATGACCTGATTGATGAGTTTATGGAAGCCATTACAGACAGGTATGGTACTGAATTGGTTACTCATAAATTTGTCAAGAAGTAGTGGGCCATGGGAAACATCACACAACTTCCTTTTCAAATGTCATATAGGGAGAGAATATAGTTGAGTGACTAGAGTATAGGACTATGAATCAGGAGACTGAATTCTAGTCCTGGCTCTACCAGTGACTTTGTGTTTGACTTTGGGCACATCTCCTGTCCTCTGTGTTAAACATATATAAGACAGAGGTAGCATTTAACCGTTTCCAGGAAGAGCCCAAGGACTGCTTCTAGCCCTAAACAACTCGGTGTATATATAGGAATTTTTGATTTATTAATGTGTCAATTGATAAAATATTGTGCTGTATTCTTTAGGTACGGCCATAACACACTTATTCAGTTTGAAGACTTTGGGAATCATAACGCTTTCCGTTTTTTGAGGAAATACAGAGAGAAATATTGCACCTTCAATGATGACATTCAGGGTAAAATGTTCACTTCTGACTCTTGCTACATATGTGAAAACCTTCCCCCAAAAATATGTTCTGTCATGTCAATCTATTCAGCTCTCCTGAGAGTTTTATTTCCTTTGTAGGGACAGCCGCAGTGGCCTTAGCAGGAATGCTGGCAGCACAGAAGGTTGTTGGCAAAGCAATCACAGAGCATAAAGTTTTGTTTCTTGGAGCAGGAGAGGTGAGTTCTGCAATGGTCTCTAGTGCAATAAAAGTTAAATCCCATAGAACTGTAAAAAGGGATGTGGGTGTTCTTTGTGTTTTCTTACAGAACTCTGTATGCGGGAGGCCTACTGAACTGTATTTAAAGGAAATTCTTCTTTACAGAAGATTATTATTTATATTGAAGTTTGGGTTTAACATTTACGAAAGGATCATTTTCAAGGGCCAGATTATCACTTCACCCATACCGACATCATAAAGCAGATGGACCCAGGCATGCAATGGCAGGGTTTAGCCCCAAAAATTGAGTGTGTGAGTGTGAGTGTAATTGTTAGTTCTTACCATATTGGAAGGAAATGTACCATGATTTTCTTAGTAAGCTAAACTGATGGCTGTTTCCTTTATTTTCAACTACTTGTTCTTTATCTGTCAGGCTGCTCTTGGAATTGCAAACCTCATCGTTATGGCTATGATGGAAAGCGGTATTTCTGCAGAGGAAGCATATAAGAAAATATGGATGTTTGATAAATATGGCCTATTGGTTGAGGTGAGGGTCTGCCAGACCTTTTGAATAACACAGTACATGTTGCCATTCTCTTTCCTTTCCTTCTCACAATCGGAATCAACTTAAATCTTTAGGGCCGAGAACAAAAGGTAGACGCCAATCAAGAACCATTTACACACCAACCCCCAGACCAGGTGCCAAAGACATTTGTAGATGCGGTGAATGTTCTTCAGCCATCAGCTATTATTGGTCAGTAAACTTATTTCAGACTCCTTAGATAATATATGTTGTTAATTTTATCTTGCTGTCACTGGGCCAGTTGCTGCTTTCACTTTTACCAGTGTACATATAGCATAACCCCGCATATGTCAATGGGGCTACTCTGCATTTGCACTGGGGTAAATGACAGCAGAATTTGGTCCACTGTTTTAAAATATGTGTAAAATGCTTTTGGGGCTCAGTGTATCATGTCTATAATACATACAGGCTCAGCTCTTTAGCTATAGCTGAGGAGCTCAAAGTGCAACTCAGGGGCATGACCTTTTTTTGCTCCCCACTCCAATCCTGGGCTGGCCAGTCTGCTGGTGTAGCTTAGAACAGCCTTCAGACTGGTCTGAGTTACACTGACTGCCAGTGGTCCAAAAGAACGATACTGCAACTGCAGATCAGTGAGAAATGGAGAAGACCCAGCTACTCCCATTTGTCTTGTCACATTCCTACCCCAGCAGCTGGGAGAGAGATGGTGTAGGAGCTGCTTTGCATACTTTGTGTCACCACGATACCCCCTATGCTGAAGTAATTTTTCCCATGGCTGGCTACACTGACTTTTGAGCTATTCTCTGCCAGCAATTTGGTGCAAAGCAGATGTTCTGCACCCCAGTCCCTGATCCCCAGTATTCATTGTGTCAGTGGATGCGTGTGAGTATGTATGTGTTAATTATAACAACCCCTAGTAACCACCGCTATAGTTAAGGCTGCAAAATGGCTTCTATTATAATACCATATTTTTTCCTTGCACATAACTTTTTGAAAAAATATGGTTTTGGACTGAGTCTTTGCCCCTGAGTGTTCGCGTGTGTGTGTCTGAGTGTGCGTATTCATTTTTATGTATTTGTGCATATGTATGTCAAGTGTGTTTGAGTTATAAAATGATTGTGGGGAGGAGGAATACCTTATTCTTAAGGCCCCTTCCTGCCTCATAAATAACTAAAAAATATCTGAACTTTGAAAATTCAAGCGTACTGATTTGTAGTGTCTTCGCTGGGTTTGAATAGTGTAGGGTTTAAGTTTACAAAGCATTTCAAATTAGAGATGGAAAAAACCTTTTGGGTCATCTTGTGCATCTCCTGACAGTGCAAGATCGTTTCCCACAGCTCATTTTCTAGATACAGCTTGTTTTAATGAACGATGAATATTTATTCAAAGCCTTTTATTGGTTTTCCTGAGTGTGACTGACCTTAACAGTGATAATCTTGATTCACATCAGAAATAAATATATGCGGTGTAAACTTCTTGGAATCATTGTCCCATTTTACATGTATAACTGTAATTTTTGTATCTTTCAATTTATTTCAGGAGTTGCAGGGGCTGGCCGGCTTTTTTCACATGATGTGATCAAAGCCATGGGTTCCATCAATGAAAGACCTATAATATTTGCACTAAGTAACCCTACAGTGAAAGCTGAATGCACTGCTGAGGAAGCTTATACATTAACAGAGGTACATAATGATGAAAAATGTCAATGCACGTATATTGTTTTTCTGTCTGTAATGTAAGAGTGCAAAACCCCAGGCATTTAAACTTGGAATTTCTCCATGTAAACAATACAACTGCTCATTACCTTCCAGTTTCAAATGCATATTTGTCTTAGTATAAATTAAAAAGCAGCTCTGATTTTAAATTATTACATTTGGCAGTTGATTACTTCATAATGAGGTCTAAATCTTGTTTCTGTTTTGACAACAATATTGAAGTGTAATCATTGGTTACTGAGAGTAACTTGTGTTTCTAACCTTGACTGACATTGCTTGAGACTATTTTTAGCTTTTGTTTTTAAAGAAACAGTTATTTTATGTAATAGTCATGACAGAAGCCAGCTACAACCTGGAAATAGTTAATTAAAGCAGTCTTTATTTAACATTGAATCAGGTCCTCAGAACACGGAATGTCTTTCCTTGTCTTGTACAGCCCAAGGATCATACTCGGCACTTAATTTCCTAATATTTGAATTGGTCAGATTAAAATTTAGCATAGCGGACTGATTCTGATTTCTCTCACTCTGGATTTACACACCAGTGTAATTCCACTGATTTCAGTGCTGTTACAGCTAACTTAGCCCAATGTGAGTGAGTTCAGGCCCAGCATTTGCATTTAGTAAACGAAAACCCAATAAAACCTTTATCCTTCTGCACAGTTTTTAAGCAGTGTGCACATAAGACTGTTTTTTTGTTTGAGGAGATGGGCAAAGGGGGAAGAGATAGGGGAGAAAAAGCAGAGGCAGAGTTGGCTGTGGTAGTTTTGAGCTGGCCTGCAAAACAATTTTTTGTCATGCCTCCCACTTAAACCTTTTTGACTCCTGTCCTGTAGGATCTCACCACTATCCACAGGGCTAGCATGGGGACTTTAGAAGCGGGGTGGTTAGTGAAATGGTTCTTTGGAATACATCCCAACCTTAAGTGACTCATTTATGTAGAAGTGTGTGGGCAGGGATCTTAAGGTGCTTCCTGCTGCAGAAATGTGTATTTGTGGTTTGTTCCTTTCAGCATTGGTGATCATCACATTGTTCAACAGCGCTGTACATTTTAAGGCTAAAGGGCTTGAAACTTACCTCTCTCCCTTGCCTCCCTAATGAAAGCTGAGATTCTCGTATAGCTTTCTAGTTCTCCCCCAGATCAGTGGGTCTGTAGTGGAGTCTTTGCAAGGGCAAAGGCCCACTCTAGTAAAAGACAAAAGCCTCTGGACCAAATCTGGATTTTTGACTACTGTATTCCAGAATTCTACGACACAAGGGAACTAATATGCAAGGTGTTTAGTCCCTCAGGGCAATTAATTCTTTGTATACTGGCTATTCCCCAGATGTTTATTAGGCAATATTTTGGTGAATAAAATATAATACTCAAAATTCACAGTGCAGATTGAAGGTAAACAGAAACAGATGATAGGGCCAGATCTTCTGCTGCTATAAATCAGTGTAGCTCCATTGATGTCTATAGGGGGTACTTACCCACATGTGATATGAATGAGGTTCTGTTTCTCACTTTAGAGAAGGTCTGCACAACAACAGCTGTCTCCACGGAATCCCCCATGTGTGTATGTAGAGTGCTGAAGTGCACTCTCTGGAACATTTTATCACTGTCAGTTTCCAACACAAGATAGTGCTGGGTAGATCCAGGTGCAGTAGATCAGTTTAAAGTGTTTTCACTTAGCTAAACACCACTGAAAGCAAGTCAGGCTGGTACTCAAAACAATTTGTCCTTGGTAGGTGGGGAGGGAATCTTTATTTTTCTCCAGTATAGGAGCTGCTTTAATTTCTATTCATGATTTCCCATAACCTACCATTCACATGCATGTGTTAAATTGTTGTGTTGTAATGTTAAGGCTGTGAAATATTACAGAAAATGGAAAAAGGATTTTAATTTTTACAGTCCTCCAAACTTTATTTCTTCTAATACTTTTGGCAGTTTATATTTTCCCGCCCAATATTATGTCCATTTTCAGAATAATAATTTCTCTAAAGTGCAGTTAGTACAACCTCGGTTATCCAGAATTCACCATTATCTTAAGCAGGGTCATGTTCTCTGACACCTAATAATTACATAGAGAATTCCCTTTATTAGCTAAAATCTTGATTATCCAAAATTACTCAGTGGTTCCCCTTGTCATTTAACTAATAGTTTGTCTTGTAATTACCAATCCTCCACTCCCAGCTCTTTAGGTTTCTTGACTTCAGAAATGGCGTAACCATTATAAATGGGAAACTTTAAAATAACACTTAATGAGAGAGTCCATAGACAAACCTCCTAAGAGCATGAAGAAACCATCAATAAACTCTTACTGCTTATTCTTGCATTTCCTACAAGAGTATGGTGATGCTTTGGTGCCCTCTGCTGCTTTGCAAGAAGTATTTTTTGTTTTTAGTTTACATCATCTTTTGACTCTGACTTCACATGTTCTTTGCTACCTACTCAAAAAGTCCATTACTGTGTGTATGTCCACACGCTCAAACACAGTACCAGAACTTTTTGCATACATGGTGATGTGTTCTCATGTGTGAGATGGATATGGAGCTGTTAACTTTTAAATTTTATTATTTTCACGATTTTCTGTCAGACGTTTAGTTTTCAGGTTTGAACTGGAAGAGGAAGAGATTGCTCAATCATAGGGCAAGCAGATTTCACACTCAAACTTCTAGGCTACTTTTAATATTTCTTAATCATTAAAACTATCTTCATAGCAAGAGAGGATCAATTGCATAACACATTCCTCCTAGAGGCCCTGATTCAGCAGAGCACTTAAGCACATATTGAGACCACAGCCTGTCATGCTGACCAATATTCTATCTGTCTATCAGCCTGTTGTCTCTTATCTTATATTTTACATTGTAAGATCCTTGTGGTAATGACCATCTTTTTGTCCTATGTTTGTGTAGCATCTAGCACAGCGGGGCCTTGGCCAAGTCATTGATGAAAATATTGACTAGCATCTGTCCTGGGTCAGTACTGTTCAATATTTTCATTAATTACTTGGATAATGGAATGGAGAGTATGCTTATACAATTTGCGGGTGACTCCAAGCTGGGAGGGACTTTGAAGGACAGGATTAAAATTCAAAATTATCTTGGCAAATTGGTCTGAAATCAGCACGATGAAATTCTGGGATGTATCAACAGGAGTGTTGTATGTAAGACACTGGAGGTAATTGTCCCACTCTGCTCTGCACTGGTGAGGTCTCAGCTGGAGTGCTGTGAAAATGGGAGAAAGTCCAAAGGAGAGCAACAAAAATGATAAAAAGTTTAGAAAACTTGACCTTTGAGGAAAGGTTAATAAAAACTGGGCATGTTTAGTCTTGAGAAAATAAAAATGAGAGGGGAACTGATCAGTGTTAACATATATTCAGGGCTGTTATAAAGAGGACTGTGTGCAATTGTTCTCCACCTCCACTGACAGTAGGCCAATCTGCAGCAAGGAAGATTTAGGTTAGATGTTAGGAAAACCTTTTTAACTATAAGGATAGTTAAGCACTGGAATAGGCTTCCAAGGGAGATTATGGAATCTTCGTCATCCAGTGTTTCTCAAACTGGGGTCCCAACCCAAAAGGGAGTCGCAAGCCTATTGTAGGGAGGTTGCGGTATTGCCACCCTTACTTCTGCGCTGTTGCTGGTGGCGGCCCTGCCTTGAGAGCTAGATGGCATGGGGGGGAGAGGGTCATCACAGCCTGAAATATTTTCAAAGAGGGTCCCAACAAAAAAAGTTTGAGAACCCCTGACAAACACTTGTCGGGCATGGTCTAGGTTTACTTGGTCCTGCCTCAGTGCAAAGGGATGGACTAGATGAGCTCTCGAGGTCCCTTCCAGCCCTACATTTCTATGACTAGTGCACCTAGGTGCTGCCGCAGTACAAATAATAATTAATCAGAATAACTTACTTTAATCATGTGAAGCCTTTACGGAAGGCTTTACTTACCTAGAGAACTGTGTGCTATTAAGAGGAATTAAACAATTTAAACAAGTAGAAATCTTCCATTCCTTAGAAACCTGCATAGTTTGACATGCATGTTTTCTACTTTTAGTTTCCTGATGTTTGTAAC
This sequence comes from Platysternon megacephalum, assembly GCA_003942145.1. NCBI lineage: Eukaryota > Metazoa > Chordata > Testudines > Platysternidae > Platysternon > Platysternon megacephalum. The sequence continues at coordinate 6,035,184 of QXTE01000073.1, forward strand.
TCAGAAGGAAATCTTGCTAATATTTTTGTCTCTTCCAGGCTGTTGTTTGGTGGGAGTTTTGGTTTTTGTGGGGATGGACTGTAGAGCTTTGATTCAGCAAGGCACTTGCATGGCCCTGACTTAAAGCATGTGAAAAAATTAGGCCCATGATTAAGTACAGGAGCGGAGGAAGCTCCCTAAAAGTGGGGGGGGCCACCGGCGCCTGAACCCCCGGTGCTGCCTCTTCCCGCCAAGACCCTGCCTCCCACTCGCTCCTCTCTGCCCCTTCTCCCCCTCCCCCCGTTGCTCGCCCCTATGGCTGGTAACAAGTGATGGGGCCATGGTCCCCTGGCACCCCCTGTTCCGGCATCCCTGCTTACTGAATTGGGGCCTAGCTGATTGTGAGTGTGGTGTGGTAAGCCTCTCATTCATGGTGACTTTATGTAACGCAGACTCTGTGAATTACTCCCTCTTGTTTAACAGGGGCGGTGTTTGTTTGCCAGTGGCAGTCCGTTCGAGCATGTGGTTTTGAAAGATGGACGATCCTTCAAACCAGGCCAGGGAAACAATGCCTATATTTTTCCAGGTAGTATCGAGAATTCTGTTCTTCCACTTTAAGATTAGATTATTTCAGAGTTGTTACTAATACTGCAGCATTGCCTAGAGACTCCAGTCAGGACTGGGGCTCCCTTGTACAGGCACACAGTAAGACACCTTCCCAGCCCTGAAGAGCTCAGTCTAGTTTAAGACAAGACTTAAGTGAGTGCAATAAATAAATGGAGGCCGTTAAGGATATGTGATATGACAAGGACGAGTGATCAGAATACATGGTGACATAGGCTGTCTGTGTGCACAATTAGCAGGTTTCAGTTTGATTACTTTTTAGAAATATAAATAACCAAGGCATATTATTGAAGACATTGCTTCCTTATGGCCACCTGCCAAAGTGGTTATTGTTTCTTGGCGGGGAGGGGGGAGCTTTCGTAAAGATGCTGTTCTTCTAATTACTTTTGCACAGATAATAGTGCAAAAGAGGCATCATCGGATAATTTTTTAAAAACAAAACCTGTATTCCCCCCCCAAAGTTGCACATTCTGGTATGTTCCTAGGACACCAGTAACTAGTCTTAAGAACTTTGTGTTTTAACATTCAACTAAAGTGAATGTATGAACCAAGAGTTTTGCTCATTAACCAAAAAAAATCCAGCGCAGCACTTGAGTGTTCCACTGTCCGTCTATGCTTATGTAGCAAAATTAGCACTTCTCTCTCTCCTTTGCTGTGAATCTATTGGCACTTGACAGAGGAGGTTAAAAAAATCATATCCATAAATCTGAAACACTTTTTTTTATGGCTTGTCTGCATTTCTTGCACCCTGTCAATGACGGGGCTGCACATTAAAAATGATTGTATCATAATATTATCAATAATTGTGTTATAGGTGTGGCTCTGGCTGTAATCCTCAGCGGTGTTCGGCATATTAGTGATAATGTCTTCCTTGAGGCTGCAAAGGTATGTGTTCAAACATAGATTATGGCTTTTGAAAGGCGAAGTCAGTCCCTTTGACATGATGGGCTGAGTTGGACTGATCAAAAATTTTCCACTTAAATGGTTTTTCAGTAGAAAATTGGGTTTTGATTATCAGTATTTTTTGTGGGAAATGTCTGCTCATGACAAAAAAATTATTTTTTTGTCCAAAAATAGAGTACCTGAAATATGAAACATTTCAATTTGTAAATGCAGCTGCAGTGCCTCATGGGAATTGTAGTTTGGTTACCTTGTGTTCCCATTCTCCTCTATGGACTGTGCTCTCTGGCTGGACTACGTCTCTTGTGATGCACCATAGCCAGGGATTCTGATGATGCACCACCTCCCTTCTCCAAAAGGGGAGACCGTGGTGCATCAGGGGAGTTCAATGAGGGAGCTTGGCCTATGGAGGAGAATGGACACATGGGGCACTGCAGCAGCATTTCCAAATCAAAATATTTAACATTTTTGGCCAAAATATTTTGGTTCTCAAATTTCCAACAAAAAAATTAAATTTTCCACAAAGGTAGGGGAGAACCCCATTTATTGACCAGCTCTAGGGCTGATGTTCTTTTATCTCCCTACATTGCCATGTGTAGTCCAACTTTATGGACTTGATTCGCCAGCAGGAGCCTCTGCACTTTAGGGGGAAATAATGATCCATAAGATGGTTGGATGATGTTACTGGGAGAATTTGTAGCCAGGGCTTTTTAGGGTTGCCCGAGGGGAGAGTAGCTACAAGACAGAACAAAGGTAGAAAGGAAAAAAGTCTTAAACCCTGAAATACAGTGTGTGGGGTTTTATTGTGTGTTTTTTTTCTTTTTTATTGCAAACATAAGAACAAAGGGGCTCTTTCCAATCTTTGTTGTCATTTCTGTTTCATTTTTTCATTACCTTCTGCAGCTTCTTTTGTCTGTCTGTTTTGTTTTTCCATCTCCCCCTCTCCTTTTTAGATTTACTTATTTATGTTGTTTTATTTGGATGTAAGTGGAATGATGGGATCCATCATTTTGTGTGTCCATGTTAAATGGGCCAACCCTGCAGTGCAGTGGCTCCCTTGTAATTTACCTATTTACTGTCATTAACATTGAGATGTTGACACTTCTTCAAAGAAACATCTGACTTCAGCTGAGATGCTAAAAAAATCTTAATAATAATAATAAGGGAGAGGCATGTTGCTTTGGACACAGATTGCAGCATGCATCTTTATAGTAATTTTTGAGGCTTTGACTGACTTATACCAGGCACTGTTATATGTATTTCAGATAAACTGTACCAGTAAGAACTCACAAACACATTCCTCTGTTTGCAGCTTAGTGATGCATTGCCTCCTGAGAGGGGTCAATAAATTGCTAATATTTGTTTTTAATACAGGCATTGACAGACCAGTTGACTAATGAGGAACTTGCCCAAGGAAGGCTTTATCCACCACTGTCCAACATCAAAGACGTTTCTATTTGCATTGCCGTTAAAGTAAGTGGATAGTATGCTAAAAGATACACTGTATATTATATAAACTTCCCAAGCTCTATAGCATGATATTTGGGACAAAAAAGAACAGACTAGTGTTCAGGCTATTGATAAAAGTGCAAAGTACTACACTTAGGAAGGAAAAATCAACTGCATAAATATAAAATGGGGAATAGGTGACTAGGCAGCAGTATTGCTGAAAAGGATCTGGGGGTTATAGAGGATCACAAATTGAATATGAGCCACCAATGTGATGCTGTTGCAAAAAATGTCATTCTGGAATATAGTAACAGGAGTGTTGTATGTGAGACATAAGAGGTAGTTGTCCCACTCTGCTCTGCACTGGTGAGGCCTCAGATGGAGTTTTATGCCAGTTTTGGGCATTGCACTTTTAAAAAGATGTTAACAAATTAGAGTCCAGAAGAGAACAACAGAATAAGAGGTTTAGAAAACCTGACCTATGAGGAAAGGTCCAAAGAAGTGAAAAGGCCAAGGGGGGGCCTGGTAAGTCTTCAAATATGTAACAGGTTGTTATAATGAGGACAGCGATCAGTGGTTCTCCACATCCATCAAGGATGGGACAAAAAGTAGTCAGCTTAGTTTGCAGCACGTGAGAGTTAGTTTAGGTTGCATATTAGCAAAAACTCCTAATTAAAAGGACAGTTAAGCAATGGAACAGGTTATCTAGGGAGATTGTGGAATCCCCATCAATATTGGTTTTTAAGACAGGTTAGACAAACACTTCTCAGGGATGGCTTAAGTATACTTAATCCTGCCCAGTGCGGTGTGATGAGAAAAGACCTCTTGAGGTCCCTGCTAGCCCTACATTTTTATGATTCTGCTATAATAAGGGAGATTTGTGAAATATTAGTTTATTTATATGCTGGTAATGATCACTAGTTAAAACTTTGTTCCTTTAATTTCTTTGATATCATTCCAGTTCTAGGTCCCTTAAAAGGTTCTGGTCCTTATTCTAGTCCTATTGTAGTTCTGCCCATAAAGGATTCTCTAGCTTTTGAAGCCCAGATTTGAACTCATGGGAACAGAGTAGTCTCGGTCAAGGGCCACCAGCTATGGAATTCATTGACACCAGAAGTCAAAATGAGCCCTAGCCTTACACCCTTTAGGTCATATTGCAAGATTTTCTTTCAGCATGCCTTTGCCTAACTTATGAGTTGCAGAATGGTCCCATAAGTAACTGACTTTAATTTGAGACAAGGAGGATAGTTTGTCATTCTCCTAGATGGTGTTGATGCTTTATGTAGCTCATGACTTCATGGGTGCCCTAGAAGTGTGCATAATGATACTTTATCTGAACGTTAGATTTTGCTGTATGGCTGCATTCAAAGTGTGTGTTCCTACCTCAGCTGAGAGGATGCAAAGAAAAATACTTGATTATTGTGTATCAAACATTCTTTAGTATCAGAGGGGTAGCCGTGTTAGTCTGGATCTGTAAAAGCAGCAAAGAATCCTNCGACCCTTGGTACTAATTACGAGCGGTGGCACATAATTGACCTATTGAGTAAATCATGTTATCCTATCAAACCATTCCCTCCATAAACTTATCAAGCTTAATCTTAAAGCTGGAGAGGTCTTTCGCCCCCACTGTTTCCCTCGGTAGGCTGTTCCAGAATTTCACTCCTCTGACGGTTAGAAACCTTCGCCTAATTTCAAGCCTAAACTTCCCGACTGCCAATTTATATCCATTTGTTCTCGTGTCCACATTAGTACTGAGCTGAAATAATTCCTCACCCTCCCTGGTATTTATCCCTCTGATATATTTAAAGAGAGCAATCATATCTCCCCTCAACCTTCTTTTGGTTAAGGAAAACAAACCGAGCTCCTCAAGTCTCCTTTCATACGACAGGCTTTCCATTCCTCGGATCATCCTAGTGGCCCTTCTCTGTACCCGTTCCAGTTTGAATTCATCCTTCTTAAACATGGGAGACCAGAACTGCACACAGTACTCCAAATGAGGTCTCACCAACGCCTTGTATAACGGGACTAGCACCTCCTTATCTCTACTAGAAATACCTCGCCTAATGCATCCCAAGACCGCATTAGCCTTTTTAACGGCCACATCACATTGCCGACTCATAGTCATCCTGCGATCAACCAGGACTCCGAGGTCCTTCTCCTCTTCCGTTACTTCCAACTGGTGCGTCCCCAGCTTATAACTANGACCTCCCCCGATCGCCATGATTTTTCAAAGATAATGGCCAATGGCTCCGCAATCTCTATAATGGCCACACTGGACTCTACCCCTCAAAACTACCACACGGTAGAGTTCCACGATGGCACATTTGGACTACATGGAGCCCCATGTGAAAGGAGACCTGAATGATTCCACAGCTGATGGAAAATAAGATTCTGCGTACTGGCCCTTTTAGACAGGCTACAAGTTGAGCATCCTACCACCCCATTCCATGCCCCTCTACTTATTGGGTGCCTCATCTGGTTACTTAGGCTTTGCACAGGGGACCAGGAGTTGGCCCTAATAGAACTCTGTCCCCTTATTTGCTTTAGTGGAACAGAAGTTGGCTCATAAAATTTTAAACTGCCTCAATTTTCATTAGGGTTTCTTCCATGTTTTCTGTAAAAGGATTCCTTCTTACATATGGTTATCCTGCAGAGTCTGCTGCAGAACTGATCTTTCAGTTGTGTGAATCTTGGTGACATTTTTGTTACTGTATATTGAAAACAAACAGTATTGATTGTACATATCCACACAGTCTGGAATTTTATCTGTTCTTTTCTGAGGAAAGCTCCCAAAGGCTTTTATCTCTGGAAACTGTTTTTAAACTATGAAGATCTTATAGCTTTTAACTTTTATTGAATTTAATTCCCCAGTGAAGTCCTTTCTCCTAATCTTAGGATTCAGATGTTGCAGAGTTCTGCAGCTGTAGGTATAGCAACATACAGTAACTGTAACTGTCACCAGAACTTCTGAGCGGCAAGGGGTTGTAGTAATAAATGAATCCTGGCCTAGCGGTCAGAGCCCTGGACCAGATTCAAGAGACTTGGAGTCTATTCCTGGCTCTGCCACTGACCTGCTGGATGACCTTGGGCAAGTCACCTCTCTTGCACCTCAGTTTCCCCATCTGCAAAGTGGGCATAATGATACTGACTTGCTTTGTAATGTTCTTTGAGATCTACAACTAGAAAGTGTATAGAAGATCAGGTATGCCTGCAGGAATATATTTGAGGTCAAATGTTAACTGCTTACTTCAAAAGCTGGGGGGATGAGCACTACAACAGTTCACAGTGGGCAGCCACTGACCCTTTCTTTTTATAGCTAATCAGCAATACTCAGTCATTTCTGCAAGATGGGGAACATTGATTTAATGGAGAAAATAGGAATGGAATACCATTTTCTGAAGTGCTACTAGGGTTTTGCCCACTCTTCCAGTAATGGCTCACAAGGGGCAAAGTTCTCTGACCCATGCTGCAAATTCTTTGCATTTTCCACATTTGTTCCATGCACAGAATTTCCATTGACAACACTGGGAGTTCTGAGTGTGGAGAAAGAACAGGAGTACTTGTGGCACCAACAAATTTATTTGAGCATAAGCTTTCGTGGGCTACAGCCCACTTCATCGGATGCATGTCATGGAAAATACAGTAGGAAGATAGATATATCTATATCTATAGATATATCTATCTGTCTCTTAACTGGTCACTCTCCTTATAGTGTGTATGGTAACACCCATTGTTTCATGTTCTCTGTGTATGTGTATATACACATACACACACACATACACAGAGAACATGAAACAATGGGTATTACCATACACACTATAAGGAGAGTGACCAGTTAAGATATATATATATATATATCTTCCTACTGTATTTTCCATGACATGCATCCAATGAAGTGGGCTGTAGCCCACGAAAGCTTATGCTCAAATAAATTTGTTAGTCTCTAAGGTGCCACAAGTACTCCTGTTCTTTTTGTGGATACAGCCTAACACGGCTGCTACTCTGAAACCTGAGTGTAAAGAGAATGCAAACTAAGCAATAAAGCCAGTGTGGATCAGAGAACAGAAGTTTGTCCAGTATCTTTAGCATAACATACTGGTAAAAAAAAAAAAAAGCCCCCTTGAAGATCTGTGGATTATAATCCCATTTTAGGTTAATGTGAAGGTGAATTTGGAGATATCCTGCTAGTCCCACTATTTACATATGTTACCATAAATGGTTGTCATAGCTGGGAGTCCCTACTTACGAGTCACCTAGGCCTGGAATAAAAAATATTGTAGGTCAGGATTGAGGGGCATTGACATAGCTGTATGGGGGATACTTGCACAGGACCTGCTGTAGGACAATGTTAGTTGTTGCTCACTTACATTGGCACTGAAATCCATTAGAATAGAGTAAAAATGCAAGATTCTCTCAAGCAATTTGGTATCACTTTTGGAAAGTGCTATATATTGAGCAGATACATTATTTTAAGAATAAAACAGAATCAAGCATAATTTGGGCAAAGGAAAATGCATTTTACTAAGAAAATAGAAGACCAGAACACACATCTCAGTACAGGTACAATATTATAAAAGGAGAAAAAAGAAACAATTCACATTTCAACACAATTTTTGTTTCAGCTGACCCCTGGCCCTCCTGAAATAAATCAAATCCTAGATTGAATTTGACATCCTAAAGAGTCCCTTTGTCTAGACTAGAATTGTTCACACAAGCATTCCCAATATAGAGCGATTTCTTTACAGCATGTTTGAAATAAACAACCATTAATTTTGCCATTTATTTTATTCCAGAAAAGCAGGCTGATCTACTGTGTGTAGTCTGGAGCAGGGTTACTATATTTTAAGTTCCCAAATAGAGGACACTGCCAGGGGAAGGAGAGTACGGTTTCTTTTTACTTTGAATATCTAACATTTATAAACAAGTGTAATGGCCTCAAAAATAAATGTAAATCAAATTTAAATGTACCTTTTTACATGCAGTCAGTCCTTTTCTACTGCCTTCGTCCTGTTGTGCCATGAAAGTCTTTGCAAGATGTATGCCTGAAGTTGTACTGTACAAGCAGGATCCCTTTCAACGACTCAACAGTCAATACCATGCCACCCTTACTTCTATGCTGCTGGTGGTGGCAGTACTGCCTTCAGAGCTAGGCACCCGAACAGCAGTCACCGCTCTCCAGCTGCCCAGCTCTGAAGGCAGCGTTGCCGCCAGCAGCAGCACAGAAGGGTGGCAAACCAGTAAACATGCATGCCACTATTAAGGCACACCAGCAATTGCAGTTCTACCAGAATCGACGTTGAAAAAAGGACAAGCAAGGAAAAATCACAGGACATTTGTTCATATTTCAAAAATCTGCCCGGATGGAGATCGGTGGACCAAAAAAAGAGGTCATGTGTGGGAAAACCTGAATCTATGGGAACCCTAGTCTGGAGAGTAATTTTGATCTCCATTTTTGTTATAGAGTAACTTCTTTAAGGACAGATGAGCCAAATTCTGAAAAAATGATTGAGTGCCTATATAACACAATGAGTTGTGCCCCATGAGAGGCCTTGATCCCTGCTCCCATTGAAGGCAATGTTAAAACTCTTACTGACTTCTATTGTGCAGAATCAGGCTCTAAAAACCAGGAAAATCAGGAAGGTTATGCAGGTAAAACTCCTTATTGAAGTCAATGCAAGTTTTGCTTCAGTAAGGATAAATAAGACCTGCTGAGTTTGCTTAGATCTTTTAATACTAAAAATATTTTAACTGCCTCAGTTAAGTTTACTGATCAGTTTTTAAGAACATAGTTTCCAATGTAATTGAGACTTCTTCCCTTTCCCTCAAAACTAAAATGGAAGGGACCTTTCTCATTCCCAAAGTGCACTCTACAATCATCCAGACTCATAAAAATTGCTCCTTAAAGTGCATTTCTAGTCTTAAGTTTTCAGAAATGTTCACTATTTTGTGTGTCTGAATGTTTGGGTGCACAACTTTGGACACCTTGGGCCTGATTTTAAAGGTGCTGGAGACATGCGGCTCCCACTAAAGTCTGAAACTTTTGTTGAATGTAAAAATGACATTTTCTTACTCATCAAATCCAGTCCCTGTGTATGTTCAGCATATCTGACTCGGAATAGTAACTTTTTATTTTTTTAATGGTCTTAATGCCTGCTGGTCCACCACAGCCAATGGAGCTAGGAGAAAATGAGCTGGATTCTATTCCATCTTATGTATCAGCAACACAACTGGTACAAAAGTTCCAGTCAACCACACCTGTACAAGCCTGTTGAAGGCAATGTGAGTTCACAGTTGTACGTGAAGACACAATTCTCCCAGCAGACACTTTATTAGCGTTGAAGATCATTCACAAGAAGAGATGACTCTAAGCTCCCAGGCTGTGTGTGCATGGGCTGGTAGTTAGAAAAAAACAACTTTCTACCTGTACACTGAGCACATTTGTTCTGGTGTTAGAGAGATAAATATGGAACCTCATGAGGCCATTCTTAGTCATTTTTCAGAACAGAACTGCATGTAAAGACATCTGTACACAGTATGCTAAATTCCCTCCAGTGCTTACATAGGTACATAGGGTTTGGACTGCTAGCAAGTCAAACAGCTGCCATGAACAGAGGTTTTAAAAGAGTTCCAGCTATGATCCACTGCATCAGAAGATACTAAAACATATCCCTCCAGAATAAGCACTACTAGGCTCTAACAGTACCAAACACTGTGCTTCAGAAGGTAACAGCAGCAAGAAGAGGCCTATAGCATGCTGGGGTGGTCCCATATGTGCCACCCTGCCCATTTGTAGGCACTGAGATATTATGGATGTTAGAAGTACCTAGGATAGGTCAAGATGGACAAATACATAGATATAGACAGATGACTCTTCTACCAGAGGCAAGTTACAACAGCATTCAGCTGGAGATGCTACTGGTTTGGCATTACTGCCCAGATCAGTTTTTGTATGTTCAATCAATAATTATTCGCTAGTTAGATGTTTTCCCTTTCTCCAGCATTCATCATCCAATAGATGGATGTAATGTGTAGGATTGATGTTGTGAAAGTTCTTATACAGCATTTGTGGCAGTTGTGGGCATTATATAAAAAACAGAGAGCAATATGATTTGTAAACTTCGGTGTATCATTTAGAGTCATGAGACTATTAAAGTCTGAATTTTTTTATTCTCACATTTCATACCGAAAAGACTGCTAGATGACAAAATGAAATGATATTAAGAGCTTGAACCTGCACCAATAAAGTAATGGGAGCAGGACCAGGCCCTAAATGAAAGGAGATAGTTGCCACTTTGTGCCTACTTAAAATCCAGTCTGAGCTGAGATACATGGCTGTATCTGAATGACAGCAATGATGCCACTGTTAACATGGCAATAATCCAATTCTCTCACAGTAATATTCCTTAAAGAACAAGACTACTGTTTAGTAAAAAAGGAGCACTTGTCCTTTATCCCTTCATTACATTTTCACACTAAAAGAGTTAGTGATTAAGAATCACTTCACCCCCTCCTACAGAAAAAACACTCTGGAAAAAGTACAAAGAACAAATTCATCTGCTTGGGGCAAACAAATTAAATACTGATGCAGGTGAAACGATACTTCACTTACAACATTTTCCTATTAAAGCTTGTAAAATGCATAGAACATCATGCAACATCATTATATGTCTAAACGAATGTATGTGGCAAGTTACACTTTTGTATTAACTGGATACAACATTTGGCTTTAACACACAGTTGTTAGCCAAAAGTAGTACAGACTATACAAAGCTTTCAAATGCTTTTTATTGAGCAAGTATATTTTCAGGCGACAAAGTGGGAGAGGTAATATATTTTATTGGACCAACTTGTGTTGGTGAAAGCAACAAGCTTTCAAGCTACACAGAGCTCTTCTTCAGGTCTGAAGCGCTCTGTATAACTTCGAAAGCTTGTATCTTTCACCAGCAGAAGTTGATCCAATAAAAGATATTACCTCATCCACCTTGTCTCTCTAATATCCTGGGACCAACTCGGCTACAAACAACATGTATATTTTGTACAGTTAGGCCATGTTCCCTTAGTTACTTTTTTTTTTTAAGTGCACATTCCTTTCACTTGTAACACAGATGTTTCCCTCCTTTGTTCTCTAAAGGACTGGCCCTAGTCTCACTGATGTGAATCGGAACACAACTGGGACCAATCCTGGAAGAGGCTCAGCACCCTCAGCTTCATTGCCTTTAATGGGTGCTTAGGATCCTCAGCCCCTTGTCAGAAGTGCTCAGCACTGTATAGGACGGAGTGGAGAAGAGTTAAAGCATTTATTCTGTGTGCACAAGTCACTGGGAGCGTGTGCAGATTGAGGACAGGATCAGGCCCTAAGCAAATGATTTTTAAAGAGACGTATATGCCTATTCTGCACCATTCAGTGCTACGGAATGCAACACCAGTGATAACATTTTATTTTCTTTGGATTAAGATCATTTCCTTTATTGATAAATGTGTATAACTACCCTTGATAATGGTTGCAAAGCAAAATCAGAATTATGTTACAATATGAAGCTGAACTCTATGGGGTTTCCTTTCCGGATGACAGATCAGTGAATTTTCAATAGTTTAATTAATGCTCTTAGGTAGTTTGAATGAACTTATTAAATATGATAATGCATGGAATCTCTCTCATCCCTTTCAGCATGTATTTAAAAATAATAAAAAGGAAAAGTGAAATGCATCCAAAGTAGGATTACCTGAGCTGGTACCTCTGTCACAAATAGAAAACACAGTGGTGGTAAATTACATGTATAATCTTAGGCCCTAGTTATGATCCACTGATAACCGAACAACAAAACCTAGTCACAAGTTGCAAGTTAGATGAGATCTGTGTACTAGTAATTAAGTTAAAACCCTGGACTTCTATGATCTTTACCCAGTTGCAGAGACATAGTCAGATCCTACGTACATTAGAACTTTGAAACATTCTGTACCCAGATCAGGGAACAACTGTATTTTAAATATGTCTTCTGTTTCAGTTATAGATGTAGTATAGACAGGGACAGACTCAGACAGGAGAACTATGCTCCCTCCTCTCCTTTTCAGTGGCTTCTTGTATCTCAAACAAAGTTTCAAAAACATTCACAGCTGGTCAATGCCACTACAAGTCACTTTTGAGCAATGTAATGCTCTTGGCTTCTACAGATGGAGGACAGCAAGAAAATAACGGAGTATATTTTGCGAAAACAGGAAACCTGGTCCACACCTTTATTGGAAGTCCCTGCCAATTTTTTTCTGTGTTTTAGCTGACAGTATCAGCTGCTATCCTTGCAGCCTAGGGCAGCAGCCTACTGTGGTCAATCAATGCCACTCTTGAAGGGCCTAATTTTCAGAAGTGCAGAGTACATATAGTTCCCATTGACTTTGAATTGTTGCTGCTCAGCTCTTCTGAGAAATAAGGCCCTAAATGGAACTATGTATGTTTCTATTTAGTCACAAGGTACAACCTTCCCCCAATGGCTGAGCACACAGTCTCTGCAGTCATTGCTGACCCAGGATACAGAAGACTCATCTTCAACACCTGCCACGAGGGCAACATATGGAGTGCTTATTTTTTTCTTTGTTAAATTCACATTTTCACTGGAAGGAGTGGGGAAATGTTTGTTGCACGTTTACTTTAATACACTTACACACAAATAACTAATTCTCAATTCATGCTTTGGTGAGATTTGAGTTTTCAGAAGACCTGGTAGTTATTTTCTGTACTAAATAAATAATGATCCCAGAATAAGATTCAAGTTTAAATTAACTTATAAATACACTAGAAACCAAGCATTGCAAAAATAGATGAAAAGGAATTCTTTGTAAAAACACCATGTGTGTGTTGGTCTTTTTTATAGATATATAAATTGCAAACCTCATAATTCACAAAACACAATGACGTAGAATTTAGAGCCACTTCCACACTCTGTGTTTTACCAAAACCTCAGTATATTGTCAAGTAATTTTTCCATCACTGAGATATTTGGAAAAAGCAGTCTTCTCTCCCCACCTAGTTAAAATCTACTGCAAACTCTACTTTTCTTCCTCTCACCTTTTGCTCTTAAAAAGATTAAAACAATCAATCCATGTTTATTTTAAAACCGTAACAGAGTAAGCAATAAAAGGACGGGGGGCTCTGCACCCTCTTCAAGGGGGAATGGTGACTGCGCTTCCTGCTGTGCATACATTTGCCCTGGATAAGTTTATTCATGTATCTGGATCTTGGCTTCTAGCCTGTCAGTTCAGCCAAAAGAGTTATTTATTTCTGCCATTGGTTCTTGACACAGCAAAACTCCAGTAAAGCACACAGTTCCCTTTGTCTAGTCTTATGTTACCCCTGCTTTTAGGGGATGGTTTTAACAAAGTCACAGACAACCAGCAATAGCCACATTCTGTGTCTACTAATGTAGAGAACTGGATTTCACTCAGACAGTAGATGGGGGGGCGGGGGGGGGGAACGAGAAGGAACCCAAACAATAATACCCACGTCAAATTCAGGGCCTTAATGCAACAGGAGGCTAAGCCTGAATGAATCGATGAGAAAAAAAGAACTAACCTAGCAATGATCTGGCCACAACTTCTGATTTCATATGGAGTAACTTGATAGAAATTAAATTAAATTCACATTCTGTGGCGTGAAGAGGAACAAGGGATCGACTGAAAACTTTTGAAAGTCAGACTTTTCGAGTCTTCTATTCACGCTGAACTACTGGGAGTCTATCATGCGAAGCCTGCAGGAAACATACAGTCAAACCACTGGACGTGCACATATCAACAGCTGCCTGCAGCACCCACTGTTCCAGCTTGATCAGCAACAGAAAAAAGAAGAAAGAGGGAAAATAACCTTTGTTCAAAGCACCAAGTAGGTCTGTTTTGGAGTCACTTCTGGTCAGTGATGGGTCACCTGGCTCTACAAACTTCTCATGTGAAAACAAAGGATGTAAGTTCTAGGAAGAACACAATGCTGAGAGGTTTGCTTAAAAGTAACAGAACCTTAAAAAGAAAACAAATCAAACCAAAATCTTTTGGCAGATAATTTCTGAGTTCTGCAGCTAAACTGAACCACCCGTAGCTTCCACAACTCACTATAAAGGATTCTGTAGACTGCTTTATAAACTGCATCTCAAAAAGTAGAAAAATCTGCAATAGTTTACCTTCTTTTGCTTACATAAAAACCCCCACTATAATGTGATTATTTTCAGACTTTTCAAGAATAACTTTTTTCAAACTAATTCACAATTTTTTCTAATAAATAAATTCCATACAACGATTAGAGTACAAATATTGTTGCAAATTTCAAATGTGCACACAACACTGGCCTCCCCACAGCCAAGAATTTCCAAAGCACAACCACAGAACACAGTGGCTGAATGAAGCATGGAAACCTGGACACATGTAGCTTTGTTCTGCAGATGAAACAGAATCTGCCATTTGGATACATCTGGCCTTTTTTCTTGACAGATTCTTTCTGTGATGCCACAATTCATTGTTTGTGATGACAATGAAGAAACTAGACAGAAGACTTATTATTAAAAAGCAAAAGCAAATAGCTTGGCAATCAGCAATGATGAGACTGAGAATACAGTTCATTATCATTTGTCTATGGCTAAAATACCATTTAAAAATTCTCTGATGTGAGGAGGGCTCTAAACTTGAGTTACAACATTACTGTCATTTAAATTAATTTTGGACAGCTATACATTCATGTGATGTGAGCCATCACCAATATAGTTGATCAGATTCTTATGGGAAAAAATCAGTCACGCAGAAAAATGAGGGGATGGAGGGGAGACAACAAAATGAGGGGAAATAAGTTACAAGTTGCAAAAGTCATTATCGTAAATTGGTCTGAAAAGGATTCCCTGCAGAGTAGAAGACAGCACCCTAGGAGTGCGATCTTTTGTATGTCAGTGCATTTCAGATGGCTTTGCCGTAGACACAGGCCAGTCATACACGTCTGGCATGAAGGATTCGTATTCGTAGCTCCAAATCTTTGACTGTATATATTGGTTCTTGTCTGCAGGTTCAGGGTAATGGAAAGCCATGTTGTTTGCGTACATAAATTCCATAACCTGAAAAGTTAAATCAATGTACAGTTTGTGCCTGTTAATACTTTTTTGGATGATATACTAGGAAAACAGAAGAGATCTTCAGCTAAACTAGTGAAATTAGATGTATTAAAAAAGGATTGGTCGAGGGTAGCAGATAGTGTCAAATAAAAATCACACTTCTGATTTTTTTTTACCTCTCATTATTACAAGTAACCCCTATGCAAGGAAAAGGGCAGGGTCTCACTCTAGTGCTCACAAGAGTGTAAAAAGGGGGCCTGGCTTAGGTATTGGCTGGTGCTCGAAGTCCCTAAGAAGGCATGGTTGGCAGCCAAAAGGTAATGGCCAGCTCCCCAGATCGTTCGTGTATATGCTACAGACCTGCAGGATGTGTAATGTGCTGGTCTGGGGTGCACTCTACTTCTGGAAGGCAGCAGAATGCTCACCCATCTTGGATCCCTCCCTTTTGCTCCTGGCCTGGTGAGGAAAATTCGAGGAGCACGAGACACATATGTCACTATCCCTGCTCTCTAGGGAAGTGCAGACAAGGAAAGGATTTGGCCCTTAGTACCTCTGTTCTTTTCAAAGTGGAGAATACATTTGTTTTTTTAATACAAGAAGTGGCACTTTTATTCTCTCTCTCTCTCTCTCTCTCTCTCTCATATTAGCGATTCCAGAAGATCTTATATACTAAAAAGATTGCTACGATACTTTTGACATCTTATGCAGTGGAATTAACTGCTCTAAAGAATGTTTATAGACTAACAGAGGTTTTGCAGCATGAGCTTTCGTGGGTGAATACCCACTTCTTCGGAAGAAGTGGGTATTCACCCACGAAAGCTCATGCTGCAAAACCTCTGTTAGTCTATAAACATTCTTTAGAGCAGTTAATTCCACTGCATAAGATGTCAAAAGTATCGTAGCAATCTTTTTAGTATATAAGATCTTCTGGAATCGCTAATATGAGAGAGAGAGAGAGAGAGAGAGAGAGAATAAAAGTGCCACTTCTTGTATTAAAAAAACAAATGTATTCTCCACTTTGAAAAGAACAGAGGTACTAAGGGCCAAATCCTTTCCTTGTCTGCACTTCCCTAGAGAGCAGGGATAGTGACATATGTGTCTCGTGCTCCTCGAATTTTCCTCACCAGGCCAGGAGCAAAAGGGAGGGATCCAAGATGGGTGAGCATTCTGCTGCCTTCCAGAAGTAGAGTGCACCCCAGACCAGCACATTACACATCCTGCAGGTCTGTAGCATATACACGAACGATCTGGGGAGCTGGCCATTACCTTTTGGCTGCCAACCATGCCTTCTTAGGGACTTCGAGCACCAGCCAATACCTAAGCCAGGCCCCCTTTTTACACTCTTGTGAGCACTAGAGTGAGACCCTGCCCTTTTCCTTGCATAGGGGTTACTTGTAATAATGAGAGGTAAAAAAAAATCAGAAGTGTGATTTTTATTTGACACTATCTGCTACCCTCGACCAATCCTTTTTTAATACATCTAATTTCACTAGTTTAGCTGAAGATCTCTTCTGTTTTCCTAGTATATCATCCAAAAAAGTATTAACAGGCACAAACTGTACATTGATTTAACTTTTCAGGTTATGGAATTTATGTACGCAAACAACATGGCTTTCCATTACCCTGAACCTGCAGACAAGAACCAATATATACAGTCAAAGATTTGGAGCTACGAATACGAATCCTTCATGCCAGACGTGTATGACTGGCCTGTGTCTACGGCAAAGCCATCTGAAATGCACTGACATACAAAAGATCGCACTCCTAGGGTGCTGTCTTCTACTCTGCAGGGAATCCTTTTCAGACCAATTTACGATAATGACTTTTGCAACTTGTAACTTATTTCCCCTCATTTTGTTGTCTCCCCTCCATCCCCTCATTTTTCTGCGTGACTGATTTTTTCCCATAAGAATCTGATCAACTATATTGGTGATGGCTCACATCACATGAATGTATAGCTGTCCAAAATTAATTTAAATGACAGTAATGTTGTAACTCAAGTTTAGAGCCCTCCTCACATCAGAGAATTTTTAAATGGTATTTTAGCCATAGACAAATGATAATGAACTGTATTCTCAGTCTCATCATTGCTGATTGCCAAGCTATTTGCTTTTGCTTTTTAATAATAAGTCTTCTGTCTAGTTTCTTCATTGTCATCACAAACAATGAATTGTGGCATCACAGAAAGAATCTGTCAAGAAAAAAGGCCAGATGTATCCAAATGGCAGATTCTGTTTCATCTGCAGAACAAAGCTACATGTGTCCAGGTTTCCATGCTTCATTCAGCCACTGTGTTCTGTGGTTGTGCTTTGGAAATTCTTGGCTGTGGGGAGGCCAGTGTTGTGTGCACATTTGAAATTTGCAACAATATTTGTACTCTAATCGTTGTATGGAATTTATTTATTAGAAAAAATTGTGAATTAGTTTGAAAAAAGTTATTCTTGAAAAGTCTGAAAATAATCACATTATAGTGGGGGTTTTTATGTAAGCAAAAGAAGGTAAACTATTGCAGATTTTTCTACTTTTTGAGATGCAGTTTATAAAGCAGTCTACAGAATCCTTTATAGTGAGTTGTGGAAGCTACGGGTGGTTCAGTTTAGCTGCAGAACTCAGAAATTATCTGCCAAAAGATTTTGGTTTGATTTGTTTTCTTTTTAAGGTTCTGTTACTTTTAAGCAAACCTCTCAGCATTGTGTTCTTCCTAGAACTTACATCCTTTGTTTTCACATGAGAAGTTTGTAGAGCCAGGTGACCCATCACTGACCAGAAGTGACTCCAAAACAGACCTACTTGGTGCTTTGAACAAAGGTTATTTTCCCTCTTTCTTCTTTTTTCTGTTGCTGATCAAGCTGGAACAGTGGGTGCTGCAGGCAGCTGTTGATATGTGCACGTCCAGTGGTTTGACTGTATGTTTCCTGCAGGCTTCGCATGATAGACTCCCAGTAGTTCAGCGTGAATAGAAGACTCGAAAAGTCTGACTTTCAAAAGTTTTCAGTCGATCCCTTGTTCCTCTTCACGCCACAGAATGTGAATTTAATTTAATTTCTATCAAGTTACTCCATATGAAATCAGAAGTTGTGGCCAGATCATTGCTAGGTTAGTTCTTTTTTTCTCATCGATTCATTCAGGCTTAGCCTCCTGTTGCATTAAGGCCCTGAATTTGACGTGGGTATTATTGTTTGGGTTCCTTCTCGTTCCCCCCCCCCGCCCCCCCATCTACTGTCTGAGTGAAATCCAGTTCTCTACATTAGTAGACACAGAATGTGGCTATTGCTGGTTGTCTGTGACTTTGTTAAAACCATCCCCTAAAAGCAGGGGTAACATAAGACTAGACAAAGGGAACTGTGTGCTTTACTGGAGTTTTGCTGTGTCAAGAACCAATGGCAGAAATAAATAACTCTTTTGGCTGAACTGACAGGCTAGAAGCCAAGATCCAGATACATGAATAAACTTATCCAGGGCAAATGTATGCACAGCAGGAAGCGCAGTCACCATTCCCCCTTGAAGAGGGTGCAGAGCCCCCCGTCCTTTTATTGCTTACTCTGTTACGGTTTTAAAATAAACATGGATTGATTGTTTTAATCTTTTTAAGAGCAAAAGGTGAGAGGAAGAAAAGTAGAGTTTGCAGTAGATTTTAACTAGGTGGGGAGAGAAGACTGCTTTTTCCAAATATCTCAGTGATGGAAAAATTACTTGACAATATACTGAGGTTTTGGTAAAACACAGAGTGTGGAAGTGGCTCTAAATTCTACGTCATTGTGTTTTGTGAATTATGAGGTTTGCAATTTATATATCTATAAAAAAGACCAACACACACATGGTGTTTTTACAAAGAATTCCTTTTCATCTATTTTTGCAATGCTTGGTTTCTAGTGTATTTATAAGTTAATTTAAACTTGAATCTTATTCTGGGATCATTATTTATTTAGTACAGAAAATAACTACCAGGTCTTCTGAAAACTCAAATCTCACCAAAGCATGAATTGAGAATTAGTTATTTGTGTGTAAGTGTATTAAAGTAAACGTGCAACAAACATTTCCCCACTCCTTCCAGTGAAAATGTGAATTTAACAAAGAAAAAAATAAGCACTCCATATGTTGCCCTCGTGGCAGGTGTTGAAGATGAGTCTTCTGTATCCTGGGTCAGCAATGACTGCAGAGACTGTGTGCTCAGCCATTGGGGGAAGGTTGTACCTTGTGACTAAATAGAAACATACATAGTTCCATTTAGGGCCTTATTTCTCAGAAGAGCTGAGCAGCAACAATTCAAAGTCAATGGGAACTATATGTACTCTGCACTTCTGAAAATTAGGCCCTTCAAGAGTGGCATTGATTGACCACAGTAGGCTGCTGCCCTAGGCTGCAAGGATAGCAGCTGATACTGTCAGCTAAAACACAGAAAAAAATTGGCAGGGACTTCCAATAAAGGTGTGGACCAGGTTTCCTGTTTTCGCAAAATATACTCCGTTATTTTCTTGCTGTCCTCCATCTGTAGAAGCCAAGAGCATTACATTGCTCAAAAGTGACTTGTAGTGGCATTGACCAGCTGTGAATGTTTTTGAAACTTTGTTTGAGATACAAGAAGCCACTGAAAAGGAGAGGAGGGAGCATAGTTCTCCTGTCTGAGTCTGTCCCTGTCTATACTACATCTATAACTGAAACAGAAGACATATTTAAAATACAGTTGTTCCCTGATCTGGGTACAGAATGTTTCAAAGTTCTAATGTACGTAGGATCTGACTATGTCTCTGCAACTGGGTAAAGATCATAGAAGTCCAGGGTTTTAACTTAATTACTAGTACACAGATCTCATCTAACTTGCAACTTGTGACTAGGTTTTGTTGTTCGGTTATCAGTGGATCATAACTAGGGCCTAAGATTATACATGTAATTTACCACCACTGTGTTTTCTATTTGTGACAGAGGTACCAGCTCAGGTAATCCTACTTTGGATGCATTTCACTTTTCCTTTTTATTATTTTTAAATACATGCTGAAAGGGATGAGAGAGATTCCATGCATTATCATATTTAATAAGTTCATTCAAACTACCTAAGAGCATTAATTAAACTATTGAAAATTCACTGATCTGTCATCCGGAAAGGAAACCCCATAGAGTTCAGCTTCATATTGTAACATAATTCTGATTTTGCTTTGCAACCATTATCAAGGGTAGTTATACACATTTATCAATAAAGGAAATGATCTTAATCCAAAGAAAATAAAATGTTATCACTGGTGTTGCATTCCGTAGCACTGAATGGTGCAGAATAGGCATATACGTCTCTTTAAAAATCATTTGCTTAGGGCCTGATCCTGTCCTCAATCTGCACACGCTCCCAGTGACTTGTGCACACAGAATAAATGCTTTAACTCTTCTCCACTCCGTCCTATACAGTGCTGAGCACTTCTGACAAGGGGCTGAGGATCCTAAGCACCCATTAAAGGCAATGAAGCTGAGGGTGCTGAGCCTCTTCCAGGATTGGTCCCAGTTGTGTTCCGATTCACATCAGTGAGACTAGGGCCAGTCCTTTAGAGAACAAAGGAGGGAAACATCTGTGTTACAAGTGAAAGGAATGTGCACTTAAAAAAAAAAAGTAACTAAGGGAACATGGCCTAACTGTACAAAATATACATGTTGTTTGTAGCCGAGTTGGTCCCAGGATATTAGAGAGACAAGGTGGATGAGGTAATATCTTTTATTGGATCAACTTCTGCTGGTGAAAGATACAAGCTTTCGAAGTTATACAGAGCGCTTCAGACCTGAAGAAGAGCTCTGTGTAGCTTGAAAGCTTGTTGCTTTCACCAACACAAGTTGGTCCAATAAAATATATTACCTCTCCCACTTTGTCGCCTGAAAATATACTTGCTCAATAAAAAGCATTTGAAAGCTTTGTATAGTCTGTACTACTTTTGGCTAACAACTGTGTGTTAAAGCCAAATGTTGTATCCAGTTAATACAAAAGTGTAACTTGCCACATACATTCGTTTAGACATATAATGATGTTGCATGATGTTCTATGCATTTTACAAGCTTTAATAGGAAAATGTTGTAAGTGAAGTATCGTTTCACCTGCATCAGTATTTAATTTGTTTGCCCCAAGCAGATGAATTTGTTCTTTGTACTTTTTCCAGAGTGTTTTTTCTGTAGGAGGGGGTGAAGTGATTCTTAATCACTAACTCTTTTAGTGTGAAAATGTAATGAAGGGATAAAGGACAAGTGCTCCTTTTTTACTAAACAGTAGTCTTGTTCTTTAAGGAATATTACTGTGAGAGAATTGGATTATTGCCATGTTAACAGTGGCATCATTGCTGTCATTCAGATACAGCCATGTATCTCAGCTCAGACTGGATTTTAAGTAGGCACAAAGTGGCAACTATCTCCTTTCATTTAGGGCCTGGTCCTGCTCCCATTACTTTATTGGTGCAGGTTCAAGCTCTTAATATCATTTCATTTTGTCATCTAGCAGTCTTTTCGGTATGAAATGTGAGAATAAAAAAATTCAGACTTTAATAGTCTCATGACTCTAAATGATACACCGAAGTTTACAAATCATATTGCTCTCTGTTTTTTATATAATGCCCACAACTGCCACAAATGCTGTATAAGAACTTTCACAACATCAATCCTACACATTACATCCATCTATTGGATGATGAATGCTGGAGAAAGGGAAAACATCTAACTAGCGAATAATTATTGATTGAACATACAAAAACTGATCTGGGCAGTAATGCCAAACCAGTAGCATCTCCAGCTGAATGCTGTTGTAACTTGCCTCTGGTAGAAGAGTCATCTGTCTATATCTATGTATTTGTCCATCTTGACCTATCCTAGGTACTTCTAACATCCATAATATCTCAGTGCCTACAAATGGGCAGGGTGGCACATATGGGACCACCCCAGCATGCTATAGGCCTCTTCTTGCTGCTGTTACCTTCTGAAGCACAGTGTTTGGTACTGTTAGAGCCTAGTAGTGCTTATTCTGGAGGGATATGTTTTAGTATCTTCTGATGCAGTGGATCATAGCTGGAACTCTTTTAAAACCTCTGTTCATGGCAGCTGTTTGACTTGCTAGCAGTCCAAACCCTATGTACCTATGTAAGCACTGGAGGGAATTTAGCATACTGTGTACAGATGTCTTTACATGCAGTTCTGTTCTGAAAAATGACTAAGAATGGCCTCATGAGGTTCCATATTTATCTCTCTAACACCAGAACAAATGTGCTCAGTGTACAGGTAGAAAGTTGTTTTTTTCTAACTACCAGCCCATGCACACACAGCCTGGGAGCTTAGAGTCATCTCTTCTTGTGAATGATCTTCAACGCTAATAAAGTGTCTGCTGGGAGAATTGTGTCTTCACGTACAACTGTGAACTCACATTGCCTTCAACAGGCTTGTACAGGTGTGGTTGACTGGAACTTTTGTACCAGTTGTGTTGCTGATACATAAGATGGAATAGAATCCAGCTCATTTTCTCCTAGCTCCATTGGCTGTGGTGGACCAGCAGGCATTAAGACCATTAAAAAAATAAAAAGTTACTATTCCGAGTCAGATATGCTGAACATACACAGGGACTGGATTTGATGAGTAAGAAAATGTCATTTTTACATTCAACAAAAGTTTCAGACTTTAGTGGGAGCCGCATGTCTCCAGCACCTTTAAAATCAGGCCCAAGGTGTCCAAAGTTGTGCACCCAAACATTCAGACACACAAAATAGTGAACATTTCTGAAAACTTAAGACTAGAAATGCACTTTAAGGAGCAATTTTTATGAGTCTGGATGATTGTAGAGTGCACTTTGGGAATGAGAAAGGTCCCTTCCATTTTAGTTTTGAGGGAAAGGGAAGAAGTCTCAATTACATTGGAAACTATGTTCTTAAAAACTGATCAGTAAACTTAACTGAGGCAGTTAAAATATTTTTAGTATTAAAAGATCTAAGCAAACTCAGCAGGTCTTATTTATCCTTACTGAAGCAAAACTTGCATTGACTTCAATAAGGAGTTTTACCTGCATAACCTTCCTGATTTTCCTGGTTTTTAGAGCCTGATTCTGCACAATAGAAGTCAGTAAGAGTTTTAACATTGCCTTCAATGGGAGCAGGGATCAAGGCCTCTCATGGGGCACAACTCATTGTGTTATATAGGCACTCAATCATTTTTTCAGAATTTGGCTCATCTGTCCTTAAAGAAGTTACTCTATAACAAAAATGGAGATCAAAATTACTCTCCAGACTAGGGTTCCCATAGATTCAGGTTTTCCCACACATGACCTCTTTTTTTGGTCCACCGATCTCCATCCGGGCAGATTTTTGAAATATGAACAAATGTCCTGTGATTTTTCCTTGCTTGTCCTTTTTTCAACGTCGATTCTGGTAGAACTGCAATTGCTGGTGTGCCTTAATAGTGGCATGCATGTTTACTGGTTTGCCACCCTTCTGTGCTGCTGCTGGCGGCAACGCTGCCTTCAGAGCTGGGCAGCTGGAGAGCGGTGACTGCTGTTCGGGTGCCTAGCTCTGAAGGCAGTACTGCCACCACCAGCAGCATAGAAGTAAGGGTGGCATGGTATTGACTGTTGAGTCGTTGAAAGGGATCCTGCTTGTACAGTACAACTTCAGGCATACATCTTGCAAAGACTTTCATGGCACAACAGGACGAAGGCAGTAGAAAAGGACTGACTGCATGTAAAAAGGTACATTTAAATTTGATTTACATTTATTTTTGAGGCCATTACACTTGTTTATAAATGTTAGATATTCAAAGTAAAAAGAAACCGTACTCTCCTTCCCCTGGCAGTGTCCTCTATTTGGGAACTTAAAATATAGTAACCCTGCTCCAGACTACACACAGTAGATCAGCCTGCTTTTCTGGAATAAAATAAATGGCAAAATTAATGGTTGTTTATTTCAAACATGCTGTAAAGAAATCGCTCTATATTGGGAATGCTTGTGTGAACAATTCTAGTCTAGACAAAGGGACTCTTTAGGATGTCAAATTCAATCTAGGATTTGATTTATTTCAGGAGGGCCAGGGGTCAGCTGAAACAAAAATTGTGTTGAAATGTGAATTGTTTCTTTTTTCTCCTTTTATAATATTGTACCTGTACTGAGATGTGTGTTCTGGTCTTCTATTTTCTTAGTAAAATGCATTTTCCTTTGCCCAAATTATGCTTGATTCTGTTTTATTCTTAAAATAATGTATCTGCTCAATATATAGCACTTTCCAAAAGTGATACCAAATTGCTTGAGAGAATCTTGCATTTTTACTCTATTCTAATGGATTTCAGTGCCAATGTAAGTGAGCAACAACTAACATTGTCCTACAGCAGGTCCTGTGCAAGTATCCCCCATACAGCTATGTCAATGCCCCTCAATCCTGACCTACAATATTTTTTATTCCAGGCCTAGGTGACTCGTAAGTAGGGACTCCCAGCTATGACAACCATTTATGGTAACATATGTAAATAGTGGGACTAGCAGGATATCTCCAAATTCACCTTCACATTAACCTAAAATGGGATTATAATCCACAGATCTTCAAGGGGGCTTTTTTTTTTTTTTACCAGTATGTTATGCTAAAGATACTGGACAAACTTCTGTTCTCTGATCCACACTGGCTTTATTGCTTAGTTTGCATTCTCTTTACACTCAGGTTTCAGAGTAGCAGCCGTGTTAGGCTGTATCCACAAAAAGAACAGGAGTACTTGTGGCACCTTAGAGACTAACAAATTTATTTGAGCATAAGCTTTCGTGGGCTACAGCCCACTTCATTGGATGCATGTCATGGAAAATACAGTAGGAAGATATATATATATATATATCTTAACTGGTCACTCTCCTTATAGTGTGTATGGTAATACCCATTGTTTCATGTTCTCTGTGTATGTGTGTGTGTATGTGTATATACACATACACAGAGAACATGAAACAATGGGTGTTACCATACACACTATAAGGAGAGTGACCAGTTAAGAGACAGATAGATATATCTATAGATATAGATATATCTATCTTCCTACTGTATTTTCCATGACATGCATCCGATGAAGTGGGCTGTAGCCCACGAAAGCTTATGCTCAAATAAATTTGTTGGTGCCACAAGTACTCCTGTTCTTTCTCCACACTCAGAACTCCCAGTGTTGTCAATGGAAATTCTGTGCATGGAACAAATGTGGAAAATGCAAAGAATTTGCAGCATGGGTCAGAGAACTTTGCCCCTTGTGAGCCATTACTGGAAGAGTGGGCAAAACCCTAGTAGCACTTCAGAAAATGGTATTCCATTCCTATTTTCTCCATTAAATCAATGTTCCCCATCTTGCAGAAATGACTGAGTATTGCTGATTAGCTATAAAAAGAAAGGGTCAGTGGCTGCCCACTGTGAACTGTTGTAGTGCTCATCCCCCCAGCTTTTGAAGTAAGCAGTTAACATTTGACCTCAAATATATTCCTGCAGGCATACCTGATCTTCTATACACTTTCTAGTTGTAGATCTCAAAGAACATTACAAAGCAAGTCAGTATCATTATGCCCACTTTGCAGATGGGGAAACTGAGGTGCAAGAGAGGTGACTTGCCCAAGGTCATCCAGCAGGTCAGTGGCAGAGCCAGGAATAGACTCCAAGTCTCTTGAATCTGGTCCAGGGCTCTGACCGCTAGGCCAGGATTCATTTATTACTACAACCCCTTGCCGCTCAGAAGTTCTGGTGACAGTTACAGTTACTGTATGTTGCTATACCTACAGCTGCAGAACTCTGCAACATCTGAATCCTAAGATTAGGAGAAAGGACTTCACTGGGGAATTAAATTCAATAAAAGTTAAAAGCTATAAGATCTTCATAGTTTAAAAACAGTTTCCAGAGATAAAAGCCTTTGGGAGCTTTCCTCAGAAAAGAACAGATAAAATTCCAGACTGTGTGGATATGTACAATCAATACTGTTTGTTTTCAATATACAGTAACAAAAATGTCACCAAGATTCACACAACTGAAAGATCAGTTCTGCAGCAGACTCTGCAGGATAACCATATGTAAGAAGGAATCCTTTTACAGAAAACATGGAAGAAACCCTAATGAAAATTGAGGCAGTTTAAAATTTTATGAGCCAACTTCTGTTCCACTAAAGCAAATAAGGGGACAGAGTTCTATTAGGGCCAACTCCTGGTCCCCTGTGCAAAGCCTAAGTAACCAGATGAGGCACCCAATAAGTAGAGGGGCATGGAATGGGGTGGTAGGATGCTCAACTTGTAGCCTGTCTAAAAGGGCCAGTACGCAGAATCTTATTTTCCATCAGCTGTGGAATCATTCAGGTCTCCTTTCACATGGGGCTCCATGTAGTCCAAATGTGCCATCGTGGAACTCTACCGTGTGGTAGTTTTGAGGGGTAGAGTCCAGTGTGGCCATTATAGAGATTGCGGAGCCATTGGCCATTATCTTTGAAAAATCATGGCGATCGGGGGAGGTCCCGGACGACTGGAAAAAAGCTAATGTAGTGCCCATCTTTAAAAAAGGGAAGAAGGAAGATCCAGGGAACTACAGGCCAGTTAGTCTCACCTCAGTCCCTGGAAAAATCATGGAACAGGTCCTCAAGGAATCAATCCTGAACCACTTAAAGGAGGGGAAAGTGATCAGGAACAGTCAGCATGGATTCACCAAGGGCAAGTCATGCCTGACTAACCTAATTGCCTTCTATGATAAGATAACCGGCTCTGTGGATGAGGGGAAAGCAGTGGATGTGCTATTTCTGGACTTTAGCAAAGCTTTTGATACAGTCTCCCACAGTATTCTTGCCAGCAAGTTAAAGAAGTATGGGCTGGATGAATGGACGGTAAGGTGGATAGAAAACTGGCTAGATGGTCGGGCTCAACGGGTAGTGATCAATGGTTCCTTGTCTAGTTGGCAGCCGGTATCAAGTGGAGTGCCCCAAGGGTCGGTGCTGGGGCCGGTTTTATTCAATATCTTCATTAACGATCTGGAAGATGGTGTGGACTGCACCCTTAGCAAGTTTGCAGATGACACTAAACTGGGAGGAGTGGTTGATACGCTGGAGGGTAGGGATAGGATACAGAGGGACCTAGACAAATTAGAGGATTGGGCCAAAAGAAATATGATGAGGTTCAACAAGGACAAGTGCAGAGTCCTGCATTTAGGACGAAAGAATCCCATGCACTGCTATAGACTAGGGACCGAATGGCTGGGCAGCAGTTCTGCAGAAAAGGACCTAGGGGTTACGGTGGACGAAAAGCTGAATATGAGTCAACAGTGTGCCCTTGTTGCCAAGAAGGCTAATGGCATTTTGGGTTGTATAAGTAGGGGCATTTCCAGCAGATCGAGGGATGTGATCATTCCCCTCTACTCAGCACTGGTGAGGCCTCATTTGGAGTACTGTGTCCAGTTTTGGGCCCCACACTACAAGAAGGATGTGGATAAATTGGAGAGAGTCCAGCGGAGGGCAACAAAAATGATTAGGGGGCTGGAGCACATGACTTACGAGGAGAGGCTGAGGGAACTGGGATTGTTTAGTCTGCAGAAGAGAAGAATGAGGGGCGATTTGATAGCTGCTTTCAACTACCTGAAAGGGGGTTCCAAAGAGGATGGATCTAGACTGTTCTCAGTGATAGAAGATGACAGAACAAGGAGTAATGGTCTCAAGTTGCAGAGGGGGAGGTTTAGGTTGGACATTAGGAAAAACTTTTTCACTAGTAGGGTGGTGAAGAACTGGAATGGGTTACCTAGGGAGGTAGTGGAATCTCCTTCCTTAGAGGTTTTTAAGGTCAGGCTTGACAAAGCCCTGGCTGGGCTGATTTAGTTGGGTTTGGTCCTGCTTTGAGCAGGGGGTTGGACTAGATGACCTCCTGAGGTCCCTTCCAACCCTGAGATTCTATGATTCTCTGCAGCCTTAGTTTTCTTTCTTGTCCTTGTTTCTCCAGACTTGCAGTAGACTTACTGTGCTTCTATTTCTTTCTGGGCTTTCTTACTTCCAGAAGGAGTATGGGGCAGGATTATGACCTTATAATTTATTTTTTTTACATTTGCTTACTAATAGGTCATTGTCCTTTCCTTCCTTGCATCTCAGAGAATCACTTTCCATGTAGTAGTTATAGTATAAAAACACAGTTTGGGTTTTTGACACATTCCCAAATATATAATCTTTTTATTATTATTGATTGACATGCCTGGTGCTTTTCTCACAGACTACACAGTCCCTACCCCAATAAGCTTTAATATAACCAACATAGAGGAATTCAGACACAAAAGGCACACAGGTTGAGTGTCCAGTCATTTTAAAATATTGTCTATTTGGGTTATCATTGAAAGACTGAACAGCAGAAGTGTATTTTATGGGGAATTGAAATAAAAAACAGAAGTGTACAAAGACACAATGAGGGTAAGAAACAGCATAGATGAAGGCATAAATATCCAAGGGGAAGGAGAAGCTAGATTAATACTTTGTACCTTCTATAATGCCCAAACAAAGTGTTTTCAAGGGATTTATAACGATTAGATCCTGATAGAGGTGCTGAACACTCACAGTTAACTTAAGTTGGAGCTGCAGGTGCCCTGTACCTCTGAAAATCCTGTGAATTAGAGAACTATTAACCTTACTGTACAACCAGGGAAACAGAAGCAGAGAGGGTTAAAGGGGCTTGTCCCAGGCCACTTAGTATGTTTGTGGTGCAGCTGAGAATAGAATGTTGATCTTGTTGTGTGTTTTAACTACATAACAATTCTTCCCTCAGAAACAGATGGGATCAGTTACAGGATGGAAGCATTTGCTCCACTCAGGTTCCTCTAGATCACACTTGGTGCTCATTTCCATCTTTGCCCCATAGTTGACCAATGCTTATCCTGGGACCAATTCAGGGCACCCAGTAATGAGCTGTGCAACTCAATATGTAAAAATGTTTAGAACATTTAATGTACATAATCATAAATGTCAACTACTGCAGTCACATCAGCACAGCTAAACATTATGTAATGACTGCTGGTTATCCATCCAAATACTACATAGGTCCAAACCTGCTCAGCTTTGAAAAATTAGATAGCAGCAAACTTGATCAAATTAGTAACATTCTTCAGATATCCAGCTGCTACCCACCTTGCTTTGATCCCACTTAATGTATTCATCTCGGGATGCAATTGTACATAAACAGTATCAAAAATGTTTTGAAGCAGTGTTCACCCTGACTTTAGTGTTAGGGATCTTTCCTGGTTTTATAAAATAGCTGTATTTAAAATCCTAATGATTTGGAAATCAGTATCTGTGAGAAGCCTCATTCAAAAACTCTCCATTGAACAGTTTATATATAAAGCAAGAAAAGTACTTGGGAAATGTTAAAATAGATGCTTGCGGCATGCTGTTATAATCTGTGAGCCTAATGCATAGCATAAGTAGCTTTCTTAGTTGTATTTTTGGCTGGAGTTATCTCAATTAAAATTGAACAAAACAGAAATGATGTTTAGAAATTGCCATTACCAATGCAGAATGTATACACAGCCAAAGTTCCCAGAACTATGCAATGAACTGACTAGTATGTATGTTTACCACTGCCCAATAGTGGATGAAATCAGAATGGCTTGCTAACATAATGCAGCCCAAGAGTAAAGGTCCTGCATTTTTGGAGCAACAAGCATTGTTGCTCCAAACAATGTCACCATGAAGTTCTGGTAGATAGCATAAGAGGCATTGTCATCATTGCTAAAACAAAACAAAAAAAGTGTTTTTATCATGGGCTGTTAGGGTTAGGGTTACCAACTTTGGTTGGACGAATTCTTGGAGGTTTCATAACATGACATTATCTTTAATTAAAGATTAACATTTAATTCCTGGAGATTCCATGACAATTCTGGAGGGCTGGCAACTCTATGGGCTATCCTGCTGTAAAATCCTAGTGGAGACAATGCACCTGTGGTTTTACCCTAAAGTAAACCACAATAATTAGATTGTAAACTCTTTGAGGGCAGGGACTTTCTTTTTCTTCTGTGTTTATTCAGTGCCTTGCACAACTATGTCCTGGTCCACGACTGGTGCTCCTACCTCCTATGATGATAAACTAGTGAGGTCAACCACAGGTGGGGGAAGATAGCATTGAATTCACCTAGCTACCTGGTGGTAAAACCTACAAGTGTCTTGTTTCACCTAAGATTTTACAGCAAAATAACTAACTGGTTAGTTATATGATGGTAAACTCCACCTTTTTGGCAGTAAAGACACAGCCTGAAAGTGGCTGAAAGTCTGGCTGTCACAGCAGTCCTACGGTACCAGCTATTCCTGCGGCTCTCAGGATGCTCTCCGCACTACGCTAAGCGGCACTGCTGTTCTTATTGGGGCTGGCTGAATGCTCCCCTCCCTTCCCACGGGTCATTACAAATCCCCATGGATTTCAGTGGCGGCACGATGAGGCCTGGTGTTCACAGCCAACACTGGGGGGCTGCAGCTCAGCCCTCGGGTTTTTGTATATGATGAAGGCGGATAGCGAATCAAATCCTACGGTGGGGAAGTTTATTTCGGTGGCAGAACCCACCCTTGCCCCAGCCATCCACCCACCCATCTACCTCGGTCACTGACCCTCTGTGCCACTCCCCACCACTGCGCCCCACTCGCTGCCCCTCACCGTCGCCCCACCCCTCTCCATCACCCCATCCCAGGCCCTGAGCCCCTCCGCCACCCCACTCGCTGATCCTCTCTGTCACACACCTCTCCGACCCACTCCACTGGCTGACGCCCGCCGCCACCCCCACGACCCTCTCCGTCACCCCCTCCGCCGCTGGCCCCTTTCACCTCCCCGCTCCTCACCCCATTGGCTGACTGGGACCCTGAGGCACAAAGCCAGGCAGCACGAGCGCTCCCCGCCCGCGGGCGCCGCAGTTCGAGCGCCTCCGAGTCCGAGCGCGGCCCGCCCGCCCCCAGCCCCGCCTCCGCGGCGGCGCTTACTCTTGGCGCGCGGCGGGGCATGAAGGTAGGAGGCCCGGCGTGCGGCGCAGCGTTCCCCGGCTCCCTTCGCCCCGTCACATGACGCGCGCGGGCTCCGCCTGCCCGCTGCGGCCCGGTTGCGTGAGGAGGCTGGGAGCAGCTGGGTCTCTGCGGCCCGCGAGGCGGGCCTGGGCTGCTGGAGAGAGCAGGTCCCCTCCCGCGCGGAGAACCCCTGGAGCGGCCCCGCTGCGAGGCGTGAGGAAGGCCAGGCCTGCCAGGGACTCCTCTGGGACTGGCCCATCATAGACTCATAGAATACCAGGGTTGGAAGGGACCTCGAGATCATCTAGTCCCACCCCCTGCTCAAAGCAGGACCAATCCCCAGACAGATTTTTACCCCAGATCCCTAAATGGCCCCCTCAAGGATTGAACTCACAACCCTGGGTTTAGCAGGCCAATGCTCAAACCACTGAGTGAAGAAGCTGGGCCGGGCTCCTCTCGGGCAGGGGTTCTCAAACTGGGGATCGCAAGGTTATTATATGGGGGGGTGCCAGCTGTCAACCTCCACCCCAAACCCCGCTTTGCATCCAGTATTTATAATGGTGTTAAATATATAAACAAGTATTTTTAATTTATAAGGGGGGTTGCGCTCAGAGGCTTGCTGTGTGAAAGGGGTCACCAGTACAGCAGTTTGAGAACCGCTGCTCTAGGGCAACTCATTCATCGAAGTGTGAGAGAGAGACTGGAGCCACTCAGCAGCCCAGGTGTCCGGGGATGCAAAGAAGGCTGGGCCCACTGGGGCTTCCTCTCGGGCTGGCCCTTCATCACGGCATGTGAAGAAGGTTGGGTCCGCTACAGCTTTCTCTGGGGCTGGTCCTTCATCTCAGAGTGCGAAGAGAACTGGAGCTGGTAGGGCTGATCCTAGCAAAACTTCCTCATTACAAGGCACAAGAAAATCTGGGTCCGCTTGCATTAAAGGATGCTAACAAGTAATCTTTTTCTTCTAATGGTCAGTGTTTGTGATACTTTTTGTAGAAACCAGTGCACACTCCACTACCTCACCCTTCCCTTTTCAATTTGTCAGATATATTTTTAGTTACTGTCCTGTGTATTTTAGAATGGGGCTGAAATTATGTAAGGATTTTAATGACTTCACTTTGTTCTGCCAGAATGTATCTGTGCAGTAGCATTGGCTGTCTGGTATCTGCACAGATCGGGATGTAAGGTTATATTACAGGGACACCATATAGTAGATCAGACCCAAAATTTAGGTTGTAATTATTATTTTTTTAAAAAGGAGTATATTGTTGTATCTGGGTCAATTTAAATATTCCTTTTGTGTGTTTGCAAAAACTAATGTGATGGCATTGTGAAACTAGTATGATGCTTTCCCTATGGATGGAATGTCTGTTGTGTTAGGACTCTTCCTACCCACACAATGGTGTACGTATAGGTACAGCTAAGAGCCATGTGCTCCCCTTAAAGCATTTAAACCCCATGGAAGGAGCAGGTTAGTCCCTATAATTGCATGACTTCTGAAGATACTATTGCAATCTTCTCTCACAACTGTGTAGATCAGAAGAGGAGCAGGTTGGAGATGCATATAAGCTGCAACAGGTTTGTGCTATCCCTGGGATAGCAGGGCTCTCACGAGTGGAATGCTGCCATTAGCTGGTATGGGGCACACTCAGACTTGCTCCATTTTCAGAAGGACTCAGCATTGTGCCTGTAAAGATGTGAGGGAGAAAAGCTTGTACTTATAATAGTATGGGTCTCTCGTCTCTTTTTGGTTTTCCAAGTAAATGATATAAGCTTCTATATTGTTTCATTCTGAAGGATCTGAAATCTGTTTTATAAGCAAGTATACAGTATATAGGGATCCCTTCCCCACTACTGAAATGCAGCCTCCTCTGAAAAAGGTTCTGTGATCCACAGAACCTCCTTAATATAGGAAGTGAAGAATTGAATTGAATTGAA
The DNA here is from genome assembly GCA_003942145.1 of Platysternon megacephalum. Lineage (NCBI taxonomy): Eukaryota > Metazoa > Chordata > Testudines > Platysternidae > Platysternon > Platysternon megacephalum. The sequence continues at coordinate 6,068,097 of QXTE01000073.1, forward strand.
ACTGCAGGGAGAACTTAAGGCAGCAGATTCCTATAAGTCACCCTGTTGCTCCCTGCCGGCAGGCAGTACGGAGCTCCCTCCGGGGGAAGGGCCTCTCTCTCCCTCAGCACGGAGTTCCGAGCTCCGGGGCCGGGGGAGAGGCCTGCAGCAGCCCTGCAAGCCCCAACTTGTTTCCCTCCCCAGTTCCTGCCTACCTGCTACCTCTCTCTTCTCCAGGTCCTTGCTGCGCAGCAACAATCGTTATAATTTGAATCTGCAAGGTGACCCAGTGCCTGACATTCCACGACCCAGTACTGGGTTGTGACCTGTACTTTGAAAAACACTGCTATAAGTCATAGGAGCATAAGACTGGAAGGGACCTCCTGGGTCATCGGGTCCAGTCACCTGCTATCACAAGTTACCCCATTGTGTATTCCCATTCATAAATTTATCAAGCTTCATCTTAAAACTAATTACGGTATTTGCCTCTCTACTCCTATTGGAAGGTTGTTCCAGAACTGAAACCTTCTCATTTCCAGCCTAAACTTATTCATGGTCAGTTTATGGTCCAGGTAGTGAATTTAACATCCTCTTTACCAAAAGTGACATGCGATCTCTAATGAATACAGGTTGCTAGAACTCTGATTTTATATCTTATCTGAAAATATGTGCTGTACAATATTGGACTGATATAATGCCTAAGCACATAGTTACTGGACATGTTACTGGGGTAGTACCTTGAAGAGGGGTGAGGGAGGGCAATTTGTTCCCATTGAAGTCAATGGCAAAAACTCATTTGAACTTCAGCAATTGTATTGGGCTCTTACCTCAACATAGAAGTTACTGATCAACTGGACATGCCTACATTGTTATAAAAGAATGTAGCCCTTTGTGTATTTATAGTTGCTATTATATACAAAGCAAATTTTTTATTTCTGACTTCTCTGGAGCTTTTATTTCAACAAGGTAACTGATAGCGTAATCAGCTTTAGATTAATAACATGCTATCTTCCACCATCCTGCAGGGAATCCTGTTAATATGGTGAGGTAATGGACTATTGAACTGAAATGAAGAGAATGTTTATAGCCCTTTAGGAAATAATGGTTCATTTCTTTTGATATAACTACATGTGGTTGGCTGTGTGGGGTATTTTTATTTTAATGCCTTTTGAAGTAGCTTTAATGGTAGTCATTTCCTTTCCTCCCTCACCCCTCCCTAGGGCAAAGACTTAATTGTTGAAATACTCAAAATTTGTATTGTTTACAAGGCTGTGGGAATGTCTGAAAATAAATTTTGAAAATTAAGTTTTTAAATTGACTTTTTAAGAGAATGCAAATATGCAACATAAAGCATGAATACAATTTACAATATTTTGCTAACAGTCTCTGGACTGCTTTTAATTGAACATGCAAATGGCACATACATTCAGATCACATATAAACATAAGACAACTTCCTTCTGACAGTGTAAAGAAGAAACAAACAAAACTAACTTATGACAACTATTTGTACAAAATACTGCCACTAAAACAGGTGTGTCAAACAGCTCACCCACTCAACATTGTCATATGGCTTGCATACCATATAAAGATTTTGTAGAATATCTGCTTTCATTTTAAAACCAACATCTACACTAGAAATGCTTCAGCAGCACAGCTGTATCTATAGCACTTCAATGTAGACATTACCTGCACTGACAGGAGGGATTCTCCCATTGGCATAGGTAATCCACCTCCCTGAGCTAGTGCCTGGTCTACATTAGAAAATTAGGTTGGTTTAACTGTGTCAGTCGGGGGTGTGAAAAATCCACACCCCTGAGGGGCATTGTTAAACTGACCTAAATCCCTGTTGACCCTAGCTACTGCCTCTCAAGGAGATATATTGCCTATGCCGAAGGGAGAATCCCTCCCATCGGCATTGGTAGTGTCTATACTGAAGCACTACAGTGGTGCAGCTGTGCTGCTGTCATGTTTTAAGTGTAAACAAGCCTGTTGACCTAACGGTAGGGGTTAGGTCGGCTTAACTACACCACGCAGAGATGTGGATTTTTCACACCCCTAACTGACACCAACTTAACTTTCTAACGTAGACCAGGCCCAAATAGATTTCTAGTCATCATTGTTGCTAAGAGAGTCTTCTCTTCCAAATGCAAAGTGAGCATAAACCAATGTAGTGTTGTCTTTCTGCTAATGGGAATATCCTTCCAATTGATATTGAAGGGGACAATAAGGTTTGTTACTGAATAAAAGCCATATTCTACCCTTAACCTTTGTGCAAACCTCATTAACATCACTGTGAGATATGTTGTGAATTGGAAAGGGCATTTATACCCCTACATTTATACCCCAGTCCATGGACTACATTTAAAAATGTAATTTGACCCGGGTAATAGAATGAGTTTGACACCCCTTATTTAAAGCAAAGCCACAACTAGTTGTTGTTGTTTTTTTTCCCCTCTGCAGAATAAGCACGTGCAATAGACTTACAGCGATATATTTGTTTTGGGTGGCACACTGACTTGAGCATAATGTCCATGGATATAACTTTTCTGGGAACAGGCGCAGCATATCCATCTCCAACAAGAGGAGCTTCAGCTTTAGTCATTCGTAGTGAAGGAGAATGCTGGCTATTTGATTGTGGAGAGGGAACTCAAACACAATTTATGAAAAGCCATCTTAAAGCAGGTCAGTGCAATTGAAAGTTATCTTGAGAGAGAAAAATCTTCATACTGTCCAAATGAAATACCTTTTCTATTCAGGCTCACGTTGTCTGAAGACCTCTGTAAATATGAGTGAACATCTCTAATTACTGTATTTTAGGTGGGACCACTTGAACTTGCTATGAAATTCTCCTTTATCACCCTTTGTTGCAGAATTGTTCTCCAGAACAAAAGCTTTAATCTAATACAAGCTTCTAGCATTAATTATTATAATTTCCAAAAATGAACTAAATTTAAACCTATGCACTGCCGTATTCTGAGTCTGCAGGCAGCTTGAAACAATAGCTTGACGTGTGAATGGTCCCATTCACTTTAATTGGGTGTTCAGAAAGCTACAGATGTTGATGGACATGTCAACGCTAACATTAATTATTTAATGACTGATCACTTAAAAATATTTGCTGTTATATTTGCTTATCCCAAAACACTTCCAGTACCTGTGCAAGTTCCAAAAACCCTAACTGCTTTCTACCTAGCTGCCAAAATATTCACCTTTCCCTTGTGACTTTTATAATGCAGTTGTGTTGTCCATACCAAAAACTATGGCATATCAAAAACTGCGTATGGGGATAGCATGGAACTTAATTTAATATCAAAACAAATAAACACTGAGTGTGCTGCTGATTGTACATTATTTGTTTTCATGTTTAAGTAAAAACAAAAGAAATCTTAGCAGTTGTATAGGCTCATCACTAGATGGGGATGGTAAAATTATTGATGATACAGAAAAGTGTTCAATAAATAATTCTGTTCTATATTTGGAAAGAAGCAGGATGAGGTATTCCTATCACATAAAAATGAAGTTCTTTCCAGTCCATTAGTAGCTAATGAGGATGATAGACATTATCTATTAGGGATAAACATTTTTAAATCAGCAGGCCTGGATAACTTGCATCTAAGAGTCCTAAAAGAGTTGGCTGAGGATCTATGTCCTGCTGACGTTAATTTTTAATAAATCTTAGAATACTGGGGCAATTACAGAAAGCTTGAAAAGTACTCATGTTGTGCCAGTATTCAAAAAGGACAAGTGGGATGACCTGAATAACTATAGGTTGATTAGCCCGCTATCAATCCCAGGCAAAATAATCAAAAAGTTGATAAAGGATTCAATTAATAAAGAGTTTAAGGATGGGAATATAATTAATGCCATTCAGGATGGTTTTATGGAAGTTAGGTCTTTTCAAATAATCTTAGTTTATTCTTTGAAATTACAAATTTGGTTGACAAAGGTAACTGCATAGATGTAATATACTTAGGCATTTGACTTAATACCATGGTACTTTCTCATTTAAAAATAAGTAGTAATCAGAGAATATCAGGGTTGGAAGGGACCTCAGGAGGTCATCTAGTCCAATCCACTGCTCAAAGCAGGACCAACATCAACTAAATCATCCCAGCCAAGGCTTTGTCAAGATGGGCCTTAAAAATCTCGAAGGATGGAGATTCCACCACCTTCCTAGGTAACCCGTTCCAGTGCTTCACCACCCGCCTAGTGAAATAGTGTTTCCTAATATCCAACCTAGACCTCACCCACTGCAACTTGAGACCATTGCTTCTTGTTCTGTCATCTGCCACCACTGAGAACAGACTAGCTCCATCCTCTTTGGAGCCCCCTTCAGGTAATTGAAGGCTGCTATCAAATTCCCCCTCACTCTTCTCTTCTGCAGACTAAATAACCCCAGTTCCCTCAGCCTCTCCTCATAAGTCATGTGCCCCAGCCCCCTAATCATTTTCGTTGCTCTCCGCTGGACTCTCTCCAATTTATCCACATCCTTTCTGTAGTGAGGGGCTCAAAACTGGACACAATACTCCAGATGTGGCCTCACCAGTGCCGTATAGAGAGGAATAATCACTTCCCTCGATCTGCTGGCAAGGCTCCTACTAATGCAGCCCAATATGCCATTAGCTTTCTTGGCAACAAGGGCACACTGCTGACTCATATCCACCTTCTCATTCACTGTAATCCCCAGGTCCTTTTCTGCAGAACTGCTGCTTAGACAGTCGGTCCCCAGCCTCTAGCAGTGCATGGGATTCTTCTGTCCTAAGAGCAGGACTCTGCAGTTGTCCTTGTTGAACCTCATCAGATTTCTTTTGGCCCAATCCTCTAATGTGTTTAGGTCACTCTGGACCCTATCCCTACCTTCCAGCGTATCTACCTCTCTCCCCCAGCTTAGTGTCATCTGCGAACTTGCTGAGGGTGCAATCCATCCTATCATCCAGATCATTAATAAAGATGTTGAACAAAACCGGCCCCAGGACTGACCCCTGGGGCACTCCGCTTGATACCGGCTGCCAACTAGACATCAAGCCGTTGATCACTACCTGTTGAGCCTGATGATCTAGCCAGCATTCTATCCACTTTATAGTCCATTCATCCAATCCATACTTGTTTAACTTGCTGGCAAGAATACTGTGGGAGACCATATCAGAAGCTTTGCTAAAGTCAAGATATATCACATCCACCACTTTCCCCATATCCACAGAGCCAGTTATCTAATCATAGAAGGCAATTAGGTTGGTCAGGCATGACTTGCCCTTGGTGAATCCATGTTGACTGTTCCTGATCATCTTCCTATCCTCCAAGTGCTTCAAAATGGATTCCTTGAGGACCTGCTCCATGATTTTGCTGGGGAGTGAAGTGAGGTTGACCGGTCTGTAGTTACCCGGATTCTCTTTTTTCACTTTTTTAAATATGGGCACTATATTTGCCTTTTTCCAATCGTCCGTAACCTCCCCTAATCACCACGAATTTTCAGGATAATGGCCAATGGCTCTGCAATCACATCAGCCAACTCCCTCAGCATCCTTGGATGCATTAAATCTGGACCCATGGACTTGTGCACGTCCAGCTTTTCGAAAGAGTCCTTAACCTGTTCTTTCACCACTGAGGGCTGCTCACCTCCTCCCCAGACTGTGCCGCGCAGTGCAGCAGTCTGGGAGCTGACCTTGTCTGTGAAGACCAAGGCAAAAAAAGCATTGAGTACTCCAGCTTTTTCCACATCATCTGTCTCTATGTTGCCTCCCCCATTCAGTAACGGTCCCGCACTTTTCCTGGCCGCCTTGTTGCTAACATACCTGTAGAAACCCTTCTTGTTACCCTTCACATCCCTTGCTAGCTGCAATGATTACACCCCTGCATGCTCTAGCAACATTTTTATACATTTTTATACTCCTCCCTAATCATCTATCCAAATTTTCAGTTCTTGTAAGCTTCCTTTTTGAGTTTAAGCTCACCGAAGATTTCACTGTTAAACCAAGCTGGTCGCCTGCCATATTTGCTATTCTTTCTGCACTTCGGGATGGTTTGTTCCTGAGCCCTCAATAAGGCTTCTTTAAAATACAGCCAGCTCTCCTGGACTCCTTGCCCCTTAGCCTCCCAGGGGATCCTGCCCATCAGTTCCCTAAGGGAGTCTGTCTGCTTTTCTGAAGTCCATTTTGCTACTCTCCTTTCTTCCTTTTTTCAGGATCCTGAACTCAACCATCTCATGGTCACTGCTGCCTAGGTTGCCACCCACTTTTACTTCCCCTTCCAATTCTTCCCTGTTTGTAAGCAGCAGGTCAAGAGGAGCACGGCCCCTAGTTGGTTCCTCCAGCACTTGTACCAGGAAGTTGTCCCCAACACTCTCCCAAAAACTTCCTGGATTGTCTGTGCACTGCTGTATTGCTCTCCCAGCAGATGTCAGGGTGATTCAAGTCCCCCATTAGAACTAGGGCCTGCGATCTGGAGACTTCAGTTAGTTGTCCGAAGAAAGCCTCATCTACCTCATCCTTCTGATCCGGTGGTCTATAGTACATGCCCACCACGACATCAACCTTGTTGCTCTCGCCTCTAAACTTAACCCAAAGACTCTCAACAGGCTTTTCTCCAGTTTCAAACTGGAGCTCTGAGCAATCATACCACTCTCTTACATACTATGCAACTCCTCCACCTTTCCTCCCGTACCTGTCCTTCCTGAACAGTTTATACCCATCCATGACAGTGGTCCAGTCATGTGAACTGCCCTAGCAAGTTTCTGTTGTTCCAATCACATCATAGTTCCTTGATTGTGCCAGGGCTTCCAATTCTTCCTGCTTGTTTCCCAGGCTTCTTGCGTTCGTGTACGTGCACCTAAGATAGCTAGCCGATTGCCCTACTTTCTCGGTATGAATCATGAGGCTTCCCATCTTGTACCCTCCTCCTTGTGTTTCCTCCCGGTATCCCACTCCCCCACTTAACTCTTGGCTTCGGTCACCATCCCCTGGCGAACCTAGTTTAAAGCCCTCCTCACTAGGTTAGCCAGCCTGCCTGCGAAGATGCTCTTCCCTCTCCATTAGGTGGATCCCATCTCTTCCTAGCAATTCTTCTTCCCGGAACAACATTCCATGGTCGAAAAATCCAAAGCCCTCTCTCTGACGCCACCTGTGTAACCATGCATTCACCTCCACAATTTGACGGTCCCTACCTGGGCCTTTTCCTTCAACAGGGAGGATGGACGAGAACAGGACTTGCGCCTCAAACTCCTTTATCCTTCTACCCAGAGCCACGTAGTCTGCAGTGATCCGCTCAAGGTAATTCTTGGCAGTATCATTGGTGCCCACGTGGAGAATATACAATATCAATAGAGCACAAGTTAAGTGGATTAAGAACTGCCTAACTGACACATCTCAAAAAGCAGCTGTCAATGGGGAATCATCATCGAATGGGGGTATTTTAGTGGGGTCCCACAGGGATCAGTGCTAGGCCCAATGCTATTCAAGGCTTTCATCAGTGACGTGAAAGATATATATAAAATCACTGCTGAGAATCTGCAAATTATAACAGAGTGGTCAATGATGAGGACAGGGCAGTCAGAGAGAGCAGTTTGGATTGCTTGGTAAGCTGGGTCCATTCAGACAAAATGCATTTTACAGCCAAATGCGAAGTTATACATCTAGGAATGCAGGCCATACCTGCAGAATGGGGGACTGTATCCTGGAAAGCCAGTGACTCTGAAAATGAGTTATTGGTCATAATAGACAAGCAATGCAACATAAGATCCCAGTTCAATTCTGTGGAAAAAGGGCTAATGCAGCTCGTGGGAGGGCCTCTTTGCATGTTTGGAATGAACTAGAAACTAGAACAAAGGCAGAAGTTCACCCAGTGGTTCTCACTGGCCCACATGTGGTCATGTGGTATGACAAAATGCAGCTCCCATCCAGAACTTGTTTGCATTTTAATGCAGCAAAGGTCACCATATTAGTCAATTTTTCTTAGTTTCTTTGTTCTTAAAATGCATTTTGATCTAAACTTTCAACCACGTGAACTTTTGGCAAAAAATGGCTTGTCAACCCAAACAAAAACAATGACAAATGTAATTTTGGTTCAGATTTTTCAAATTTTCATTGAAAAAATAAAAAGTGAAAAAAATTTCAATTAAACTACACTTCTTGGTTTGGTTTTGGTTTTAAAAAAATTGGGAACTAATTTTTTTGTAAATTTCCCACAAAATAATTGGCATTTTTCAACCAGCTCTAATTTTGCTGCTGTGAGTGTGATTGTCATTCAGCATATTTACTATGGTGTCTTTTTGTTTCAATCATAGGTAGAATTACTAAGATATTCATAACTCATCTTCATGGGGACCATTTTTTTGGTCTTCCTGGTCTCCTGTGCACAATTAGTCTTCAGAGTAGTTCTACTACAAGCAAACAACCTGTTGATATTTATGGACCATTAGGACTACGAAACTTCATTTGGAGAACTCTGGAACTCTCCCACTCCCAACTTCTCTTTCCATATGTGGTTCATGAACTGGTACCTACACCAGATCAGTGCCCTGCAGAAGAATTTAAAGAACTATCTTACGTTGACAGAGATGAAGTCTCTTCCAAAGAAGTGCAAGGGAGAACGCTTCATCTGGATCCTGTAGAAAACTCCTACACACTGGTCAGCAATCAGCAATTTGTTATGAAAGCATTTCGATTATTTCACCGTATTCCTTCCTTTGGATTTTTAGTGGAGGAGAAGCAGCGGACTGGTAAACTCAATGCACAGAAGCTAAAAGACCTTGGTAACTAGCTTCATTTATTTTTTCCTTTAATTCTTATGACTTGTGGATATTACTTTGTTAAAATCTATTCGTGAATGTCCTTATGATATAATTGATGCATATTAAAGTCATAATAGAACAATACACTTAACTACATTTCTTATATGCTTACATTAACTGCCAAATGCTTTATTAGAATTTCTAAGGCACCTATTCTGATAGTGTGTAAGCAAGAGTGTTACAATGTAACTGTTGAAAATGGATCCATCAATAGGTGATGGATATTCAAGTATACACAGTGTTCAGGCTGACAGCTGATTCACATTTCCAGGAATTGTAACAAAACTATATTCTTCACTAATGGCTATAGTGTCTTCTGAAAACTCCTGCAAGGAAGCATACTGAATCAGAACAGTGTGCATCTGTCTGTAATACATTCTGAAATGGGCCACTTTATTCTTCACAAGAAAAGGGAAGATATTCTAGAATTTATTTGTTCCCTACAAACGCATACTGGTTTGCTCATTAGAGGGGTAAAAACCAAGCTCCACTTGCTAGCACATTTATTAAGGGCTTACATGAGAAAGAGAACATAAAACTGGCCATAGGGGGGATGTATCAGCTTCAAATTATACAACTTAAAATCTGTTGTTAGAGCCTCTTACTAAATTAAAAGATGTTGTTCTCTTGGAGTATGAAATAAGTGAAACATTAGTTTTTGTAAGTCATAGATCTACAGGATTGGTGGTACACCACTGTCTTTTGAACAGACTCTTTGAGATACCCTTTAGTGTGCCAGACCCCAAGAGGGTCTCTCTCTTCCTTCAGCATAGGCCACGCAGCCTCACTGATGAACTTCTGGAGCTTCAGCACTCTTTCTTCACACCATTGAGTTCTAATCCGTGAGTCCAACTGAGATAGGGACTAGTGCACCCCAGCTGGTATTTGCAGTGACACCCCAAAAGTGTTTTCAAAAGAAGAGTAGGATTTATTAGTCAGCTGGAACCCAGCATTGGAAGTCCTAAGGTTAGCATAGAGAAATAAATGTTAAAGAATAGTCCATTCTGGTGAAGCCACAATTCACCAGCCATGCTGTAGTGAACTCCATTTTCAGGCACTATCTCTCTCTGATTTCTTTAGTAAGTTTCCCAGTAGTGAGCTAGCTTCCTCCAAACCCAGAAGTCCACATTTTATTCCCTGATGGACAAGTCTGTCCTTTTTTTTCCCTCCAGGCAGGGCCATGCTGAGTTCAGAGCCCCACTGCCAGAGCTTGGGTTCCTCCTCAGCTTCCCTGCTGAGAGAAAGTGATTGTTCAATCTTTGGTGCTACTTGTCTCTCTGGACTCTCTCTGTTGATCTGGATCAGTTTCAACCAGTTCCTTAATGACTATTCATTCCACCCAGACAGCGAGGTGATACATGCTTATGTCTCCTGGGTTAAACATTGCTCTTGCACTGACACTTTTGCCCCCGCTGGGTAGCAATGCAATGATAGAGAGAAACTGAGGCACACATAGGGTTCATAAAAATATTAAAGAAAATTCCCACTTTGCCAGACCCTAGTACTTAATTTGTAAGAAAACCATGCCTTAAGAATAGGTTAAATGTAAAATTTGTCAGATACTGCATTGAAATATGAGCAGCGTTTATTTTCAAAACACTAAAACTAACCATACACTTTTGACTTAACTTTCTAGGAGTTCAGCCAGGCCCTATATATGGGAAACTGAAGAATGGTGTTACGGTTGTCTTAGAAAATGGAGTAACCATTTCTCCTTCAGATGTCTTGAATGAACCTATTCCTGGAAGAAAAATTTGTATTTTAGGTGACTGTTCAGGTGTGGTTGGAGATGGAGCAATGAAACTGTGTTACGAAGCAGATCTGTTAGTTCATGAAGCCACACTGGATGACACCCAAATGGACAAAGCCAAAGAGCATGGTCATAGCACTCCAAAAATGGCAGCTGAGTTTGCAAAGTTGTGTAAGGTTAAGAAACTGGTTCTGACTCACTTCAGTCAAAGGTATAAACCAGCTGGTCAAATTGGAGAAGGAGATACTGATGTCACGGAACTGAAGAGACAAGCAGAATCAGTGTTAAATGGTCAAGAAGTAACTTTAGCTGAGGATTTCATGATGATAGAAATTCCAGGGAAAAAGCAGAAGTAGCATCTAGCTCTATAATACCACACAAATTTGCTTGCTGTTGAACTGTGAGTTTACAGCTAGGGCTTCAGGTATCCAAATTGGTTCCTCGGTTTCCAGATGAAGAAGTTGAATTGCTAAGGTGACATGGTCAGTTGCTAGAGAATGACTAAGTGCTGGATTTACTTGCTATAGAGTTTTAAGGCTCAACTCTGCAAAATGCTGAGTGCCTCAGCAACTTTAATGGCAGTTGAAGGTGTTCCACGCCTCTGAGAAATGGGCCATTATAGAATGCTATTGCTGTTAACTTGCCCTCCTAGGAAGAAGGGAGATGGAAAAGCAGATTACTAGTCAAACTCACTGTCTTAAATGAAATAGGTGTGCAGCTACCTAAGCAAGGGGGGGGGAAAGAAACTCATTCTTTGGTTTATATAAATACAACTATGGAAACACATGGCGACAAAGCAAAATATTTATTGATCATCTAAACACTTAGCTGCAAATCTAAATAACTTTTGAAATAAAGTATATGGAATGCCTTTAACTTATCTTTTTGGAATTAAGTGTTTAGGTGATTGATACAGGTATTTAGCTGAACAGTCTGGAAAACTTAACCGTATAGGCAGAAATCTTCCGAACACTAGACACTTTTTATTAGAACTTCAGATGCTCTAGTCTTAAGTCTTAAAATAGAACTTTGCATTTTTTGCATCTTATTTACAATCCTCCGTGAATCTCAGTGGCATACCAAAGTAGATATTTTTTAACTTCTCAACCTCTCATGAGCTTTTGTATAAAATATTTTCAATAATTATTTAAATGATTTTATGTAAAAGGAATATTGCATAAACAAACTAATAAAGTATTGATAACTATGCCACATGTTTTGTAAATTACTCTCATCACTAATGTACAGAAATACTACAAATTAATATGCTTACTGTATTTCATAGAGCCATAAGATTAGAAGAGACTGCAAGGGTCATCTGGTCTAACTCCCTGCAGGATTTATTGTGTCTATTTGACTATACCTGACATCTATTTGCTTGAAGAGATCACTAATGTCAATGAAAATTCACCACACAGATAAATGGTTGACTGTACTCCCTAGCTGTTAAAAGGACACTGTAGATTTAAATTTGGCTCAGAATTAAAATTACGGGTTTTGTAGACCAAAAAAAAAAAGCTGCCTAGGGCCACGCAAAGTGTTTTTTTTTCTGGGATTGTTTTTTGTGTTCAGCATTTTTAAACTTTCTCATGTAGTGTCTGAAACACAAGCCTGGGTACACCAAGAACCTGCAAGTGAAACTGACTTTCATTGTACAAGATGAGCAGTACAGTAACTGAAGTGCATAGTAAAAAAATGAACTAAAATTTTCATTAAGATGTTAATAACATAGGTAAAGAAATTACAAAATCATGTCATTTTAACTACACTGTACTCAAACTTTTATAAGCCTATTACTTGATATCAATACAAGGTTTAATTTAACAAACCACATTTGTGAAAGATTTGGAACAAAATAATTTGTTCCAAGCTCTGATTTTAAAACCACCTTATATATACTTGAGAAAGAAGTAACTGCAGAGAAGAGATGAAACAAATTCTAGTTATGGGCCTGTTCCTTCTCCTACTTAGTCAGTCCTCTAGAGTCAGGCATGGCTTGACAGTTCTTTTTCAGACGTTCTGTGACAAAAATGAGAATTCCAGGGTTCCCTACCTGTGTAAAAATCTCTATACCAGTAATGTGTTTTGTGCTGTAAACCTAGTTAAAAGTGACATGTTTTTGAAGCGTCCCAGAAAGCATCTTATGCAAAATAAGCATCACTCTCAGTATAGCTGATATAAGCATTACTTCATCAGTATATCTGCATCTACACAAGAGGAGTTACAGTGATTAACTGTATCTTTTTCTAAACTGGAATGATTAAATCAAAATAAAAACTAAGTCCCATTTTCAAACGTGTCTTAGGCGCAGAAGTATCAATGAGACTTTAGGAGATTAAGCACCAAGTCACTTTTGAAAATGGGATGTAGGCTCCTAAGTCACTTAAGAATTCTTGAAATTTTTACCCTAGATACGCTTTCTTAACATGGATTATTAAAGGCTAACAATATTGAATGGTTTCTACGGTGCCTAACTTTTTAGAGCATTTATTAAAATACAAGCTTTCAGAGTAGCAGCCGTGTTAGTCTGTATCAGCAAAAAGAACAGGAGTACTTGTACTGTAGCCCACGAAAGCTTATGCTCAAATAAATTTGTTAGTCTCTAAGGTGCCACAAGTACTCCTGTTCTTTTTATTAAAATACAACTGATACTTATGATACTGTCCACTTCCTATTACACTGATGCTAATACAAACAAGAAAAATTAGCATCAAAACTTGTTTTAAATTTTAACAGGACTTAAAAACCAAGTATGATATAATCACATTTACAGAAATACTCATATTACCACATCTCTCGAAAAATGGGTCAAATTCAGCCCAGCTGTAAGCAGGTACACCTCTTCAGGAGAGGGCCCTCTGTTTATACTAGCTCACTACCCAACAAGTGTCCCTCAAATATCTTACGAGATGCAGTGATCTGCATGCAGTAGCGATAGTCACTCCTCAGCCATCAGTTGGGTTTGTCTAGAAACAAAGTTGTATCCTGCAAATACTCTCATGGTGCTCCTGCACACTGGCCGCCTCATTGAAAAGCATGCAATTTTAGTTAAGGCGCACACCACACCCCTGCTGCCAACACAAATCTGTAGAACCATGGTATGCATTATGTAGCTATAGTGGTGTATGTGAAATACTTGTGCATATTTTGTGCTGAATTTCTCTTAGCAACTGTTATGGGGCCAAAGCCTATTCTCTTTACAAACACGTTTCCTACCCTCAAGTCTCTTCCTTTCTTGATTGAAAAAAGCTGGATTCTGAGCTCTTGAAAATCTAGCCACTAGTGCCATTAGAATGAAGTTAATGGGACTATATGTGCCAGTAAGAAAAGCAGGATTTGGGCCATAGATTGTTCTTTATCCTGTTCTCATTGATCCATTAATCATAAATTAATTAGGAGAGGGAGAAATTGCTTAGGATTCAAGTATATCTGCCTGATAATGTTTAACTTGAGAGCTGCTAAATAATGTGGTAACATACTAAAATCTCTCGGTAGATTTGTGAAGTGTGCTTTAGAAACTTCTTTATTTGCAAAGTTTCTAAGATGGAGAGAAACTTGAGATCCTTGACTTCCCTTTTTATTTTTATCTCCAAGTGCATCCAAAGTTAAAAATACTTCTCCTTGGGGAAAAAAATGAGACCCAATACAGCGCAAATGTCAGCATTCTAATTTTAAACTTAGTCAGCATGGCAGGTACAAAGGCTGAATTCTCCCATATGCAAGTGAACAGGATATAGCATGGATTAAAATTTCCAGCTGTACAAATTCCCCTTTGAATGCCACAAGCTACCCTCAAAGACTCAGATAACATTTCCTCTCCTTTAAGAATTTTGAGCCAAGTAAAATTTCCTCTAGCATTCATGTCTGCATTTAGTACCCTTCTTCCCCACTAGTTGGCTGCTATTCTCGTGCTATGTAATGACAGCAAATGGATGTGTTCTCTCAGTAAATGATACCTAATAAGGCCCAATCCTGCAAAATGCTGAGTGCCCTCAATTGCCATATAGCTCAATGGGAATTGAGAAAAGCTCCTGTCAAGTGCTGAGTGTTTAGCACCGTACAGGATTGGGCCCAATATATGTGAAGTTGGTTTGGATTGTACCACATGGAAACGTGGACCCAGAGGAACTGAGGTATTTGGAGGGAGAGCAGGAAGGAAACTGCTACTCTGGCTATTTTTTCTCCCCAACCTCTAGGATTTGGAGATGAGATGGTAAACCTAATAGTGGGGATAACTGAATCCAGAACTTCTCTCAGCTATTCAAGTTCTAGTACAATGGGGGCACTTTTGATGCCAAGTAAAAGGAATGAAACGGGTGAGTATTGCTATCACCTGAAGATGCCACTATGGATTTGCAGACTAACCCACTTGATCAGGACAGTGTTGGGGCAATAGAGGTTTTGTGGAGGTGCTGATTATCAGTATGTAGGCCAACGACTTGTAGAATTTTAAATGTTTCTTTACTTGAAGATTTTTTTCTTTTGGGAGGACTCACATTAGGCTGATATCAACAGAAGAGCATGAGAAATTTAGTAAGGTGCCATGGGAATGGCAAGGGAAAATCAATTTTAAAGGGTAGGGTTGTAACATTGCAGTTTTTGTACATACAGTTGATAATTAATGTTACCTTTTATCCCAGTTCTCTTTTTCCTTTTGGGGCTCTATGTCAACTTTGTAAAAGGGTCACGGACAGAAACCCTAACCTAAAGTTCAGAAATGTTTAGCTATTCAATGTCTGGTACAAGCTATCTAGGGGATTAATCTGGCCCCCAGCAAATCTCCATTTACTTCAATGTGTGTGGTTCTAGGTCTGGTGGCTCCAGCCTCCAGAGAATTGAATCTCGAGGAAACAAACTTCTGGACAGTAACCATTACAGTCGCCTGGCATCAGAACTGCCTGTTTATGTCTGTTTAGGAGTGACTGTAAGTTCTAATACCTCAAGAACCAGCAGAGGTGGCAATGAAAGCTTTTAGTACTGGTAATCACAAAATGGGAACTTAAATATGAAATGTTGCTTTGTGTAAAAACCTATTTTAGAAACACTTTAGTGGGTTCTAAAATGTATTTGTTAGTGCTTTTTTTCCCCTCCCTATGTGGCCTTTATGGGGTTCCAAGTTAGCCTAGCTTTACAGCAAGAGAGAGAGAGATAAAATAGTACCAATAACATTTTTAAATGCTATAAAACGTCTTGAGAATTTTTTTCTGTACTATATGTGGCATAAACAAAATACATGATAGTGTGATGTGGTAAAAGGTTTCTGTAGCCATTTTTTGTGATCATCACTCATGAAATCGCCATTTGTGAATAATGCAGCCATCTGATAAAAACCTTTATATCTCACTATCATGTATGCTTTCTCTGTGTTTGTGCGTGCGCCATCAAACATGAATTACTAGCTTAGCTCTTACCCTTTCCCCCCCCAGAACAAAGTCCTCCAGCTACAGCAAGGGGATAGTGAATGATATAGATAGATAGATAGATCAATTTCTGCTGAAGGTTCATAAGTGGTAAATTATCCTTTGGTGCTGCTGGAACTTGGTATATGATCTTAGTTTGGGACTGATAATTTTTCTGTCAGATTTGAAAAGAAAATGGTCTTGCCCATTATTGAATTATATGGCTGTTTATAAAGAAAAATATGTTGATTGTTTCATACATTTTTTGTGACTATAGAACTCCTATAGCTTCATTTTACTAATTCATTTTGGCAAGCTTATAGGACCTGATCCATCTCTCGCTGAAAACAGTGAAAGTTGGATTGGGCCCATAGTCACGAACGCAGACTAAGAGCTTTAAGTGTTTTTAAAAATATATTAATAAAAATACATACTTTTGGATCCTGAAGTGGAAGAAACTAGAGAAATCCAATCAAAGTAAGTGTATTAATTCAAATTTATTTTTTGCATGTAAGGTGTGAAATTTCTGTCACTAATACTTGAAATTTCAAAATACAGATGAAATGTGTAACCTCAAAGGAGCTTCTAGGTGGCTTTGGAAAAACCATAGTGCACTCTTCTCTCCAAGTCAGGCTCCTCTTTGTGCAGGCTGATAAGGAAATATTGTATGGCTGGAGATGCAGCCTTTCAGATGAGCCTTAAATACTGAGGTTCTGACTGCTTGTGGTCATTAAAGATCCCACAGAACCTTCCCCAAAAGTGGGGTGTGAACTCAGTTTCTTTCCCATTGAAATTTCAATTTAGGTAGTTACATTCACCCTACCCTACTGTGTTCCCTGAAGTTTCAGCTGGATACAATATTCATATGTTGGCCTAAACTGCTGTGTAGTTTGGCTGTACACTGTTCAACAACTGCTGTGCAAAATACCTCCTATGCTTTATTACTCTGTCATTTTAAGGCCCTGAAACAGTCACATTAGAGCAGACTTGTCTGTCTGTGTAGAGTCCCATTGACTTCAGTGGGACTTTACATTAGCATGTCTGTTTTTGCAGGATCAGAGCTTAAGTTTGTAAAGTACTTCGGGATTCCTAATAGAGTGTAAGTGCTACATACGTTTGTTATTAATATTAACCATAACAAAAATATTAACTGTAATACTTAAAATGTGACTGGAATATAATTGTTTACAAAGCAGCAGGCTGGGAAATAAACATGATGATTGAAACTAAAGGCAGCAATTTCAGGGCATATCAGAGGAATAAAGTTCAACTGGGAAACTGAACTAAAGTTATATGGGATATAAAAGAATGTATAATATGCTCCCAGGTAACCAAATTATAGTGGTGAAGAACAAGTCTCCTGAACACGGCATCTACCAATGAATGTGCAGTCTTTAAGCTCAGACCCCTATGATGTGTCTGAATATAAGAAAACTGATTGACTTTTCTTGTTGAGTTTGTAGACCATCCCTTGCAGCTTGCCTGATAAGGTGCAGACTGCAGGGAAAATGTGATGTTAGTTATTCCATAATTTATTATTAAAAACCACAATTTACACTTAAAATGACTGCATATTAAAAGCATAATTAAAACACTGTCAGCAGCAGCAATTTGGTGCACAGCCTCCTCATTACTCCAGGTGGGGCTTGTTGGCCAGAGAGCCATGAAAACAAACTAATTGTATTGAAGATATTTAAAGAATTGTATTTAGGCTTGTTGTTTGCCATTGTACAATCAACTTGAATCTGCAAATTATAATCCATATTTCACAATGCTTGGGGTTTATAACATTAACATTTTAAAGTTTCATCTACCAATTTGAACAAATTATCTCCTTGGATGAGTAGGCTACAGCTGGCTCTCCCAGGGGAAAAAAATCATGGGAAATAGATGGTTTTTACAAAAATAAAAATGTTTAATAACTTAATTATTGAAAAATGACTGTTTTCCATACTTGAGAAAAGCACTGGTATAGGACTAGCATTAAAGCAATCTTTGGACAATACAGAAAATTTTCCTTAGAAATCTGTAATCTGGAAATTTGGTTCAATGTAACCAATCAGAACTCATATGCAAGTTATTTTTATACTGATTGGTTGCATTGCATTTCATCAGTATTATTCAGGCCATTTCCCACCCTCCTGAACCTCTCCTCTTATCTCCCCTTTGCAATGTTAGTTTCAAAGGAAAAAACTAAAATTCTGACATTCATGGTTACGTTGCCATTCTCAGAGGAACTTTAACTCTTCCTGGACAATTATGAGATGAAGGTGGAATCATTTGTTGTCCCCTATATTTGCAATACATTTTCAGATTTGATCTCTGTGACAGAATTCACACCCTACACACTGTTGTAATAATCTTTGAACAAAGTATGCCTTGTAAGATATCATTTGAAAACTCATAATTTGCTGATCAGTATCATCCTGATGAAATATGCATGAAGTTATAAGATTCCACTGTCTGGTGTTAACACATGTTCCAAACTGAGGTTGGCAAATAGGTCTGTCTTAAACAAAGGAATGTGCTCTCTGCTTAATTTGCATTTAAGCAGTAAGCAGGGTCATCAAGCAGCAGGCAAAATAAAGGAGACTCAAACAGGTGAGGAAAAAAGCAGCACGGAACATCCTTTTCCATAGACTTTTTGTCTCCTGGTACCCAGCTGGAAATGTTTTTCAAGAGGGGAACTGAAACTTTAAAAAGGAGAGTCAAGCACCCCTCTCTCTTTCTGCCCAGCAATTCACTGCACCTGAAGGGACAAAGTAAGCGGCTGTTGAACTGAGAGTGGGGTCCTGACCTAAGAAGTTTGGTCAGTAAGACTATTGAAAGCATATGGTAATAAAACTTTGAATATAAAATAATGTGTTAAGTTAGGCACCAGTAACGATTGATCTTTGTTTCTTGTAACATAAGAACGGCCATACTGGGTCAGACCAAAGGTCCATCTAACCCAGTATCCTGTCTTCCGACAGTGGCCAATGCCAGGTGCCCCAGAGGGAATGAACATGACAGGTAATCATCCTGTGATCCATTCCCTGTTGCCCATTCCCTGCTTCTGGCAAACAGAGGCTAGGGACACTATCCCTGTCCATCCTGGCTAACAGCCATTGATGGACCTATCCTCCATGAACTTATCTAGTTCTTTTTTGAACCCTGTTATATTCTTGGCCTTCACAACATCCTCTGGCAAGGAGTTCCAAGGTTGACTGTGTGTTGTGTGGAAAAATACTTCCTTTTGATTGTTTTAAATCTGCTGCCTATTAATTTCATTTGGTGACCCCTAGTTCTTGTGTTATGAGAAGGAGTAAATAACACTTCCTTATTTACTTTCTCTACACCAGTGATGATTTTATATACACCTCTATCCTATCTCCCCTTAGTCGTCTCATTTCCAAGCTGAAAAGTCCCAGTCTTACTAATCTCTCCTCAGATGGAAGCCGTTCCATACCCCTAATAATTTTTCTTGCCCTTTTCTGTACCTTTTCCGATTCCAATACATCTTTTTTGAGATGAGGAGACCACATCTGCACGCAGTATTCAAGATGTGGGCGTACCATTGATTTATATAAAGGCAATATGAATCCCAACATTCTGTTCCCTTTTTTGACTGCCGCTGCACATCGAGTGGATGTTTTCAGGGAACTATCCACAATGCCTCCCAGATCTCTTTCTTGAATGGTAACAGTTAATTTAGACCCCATCATTTTATATGTATAGTTTATGCCTCATTGCTTGTACTCACTTAAAATTTCTCTCTTTGTAGTTAATAAACTTGTTTTATTGTTTTATCTAATCCAGTGTGTTTAAGATGAAGTGTCTCGGAAACTCCATTTGGGGTGTCAAGTTGAGTGTATGTTATTTGTATTAAAGTACTAACAGATTTTATATAAACTTGTATTGTCCAGAAGAGGGCTCGGAACTACAGGACATACATTTCTGGGGGGAAAATCTAAGATTGGGGGCATGCTGGCGTCAACCAGTTACACACAAACACTCTGGGCATGGCTTGCATGCTGGAAGGCTGTTTGTGAGTGGCCCAGGTGGAAGCAGCTTCAACCAAAGCATTGTCAGGAACCTAAGGTTGCTGGGTAGGGGTGACAGAGCTGCTCATTAGTCTGGATTGTAGCCAGGTATGTCACAACTTCCTACATGATTTTGGTGTCATGAGTTATTAATTGCATCCATCCAGAAAACCGTAAGTATGATTTTGTTTTGTTAGGGAGGTAGAAGTGAGTATGAAATATTTATGTAATGTGGTTTGGAGCTTCTGGGTGCATTCGCAAAGCTCCAAATCACTCACCCCAAGTTATATCAAGTTTCAAAAGACACTGTCTCCCAAAGTGTATTGTTTGTTAGTACAGTAGCCATGATATTATACAAACAACCTTGCAAGAAACCTTTCTGCTTGGCATAATTCAGTGATTGTTGTTTTGTTCCTTGCACTAGAAACTAAAACATCTTAAATTCAAGAAGTATTATGTAACACTAATGCTAAACACATTTGTTTTATCAGTGGCATACTGATGCAACTCTTGTTTCCCCCTTCAGGATTTAAATTGAAGAACTAAGTTTTCCTTTTAAGCCCTTTGTCATTTTTATTTTTGATGAGCCTGAGTTAGAGAAAATGGGAAAGATGGTCTGGTGGTTGCAGTGCAGGCTGTGGATTCAGGAGATCTGGTTTTCAGTTCTCAGGTCTGCCTCAGACATCCTGTGTGATGTCATGCAGGTCACAAGATCCCTGTGTGCCTCAGTTCCCCTTCTTCCTCCTCCCGATGTAAAATGAGAATAATACCACTGTGTCTGAATGCCACCAGTAGTCACACCTTATACACTATTGTAATAAAACTTTGTACAAAATATGCCTTGTGAGATATCATTTGAAAACTAATAACCCACTGGTCAGTAATATTGTGGTGAAATGTATGTAGCAATATTATATGTAAAGTTATTAACATTAGCTGAAAATATGACTCTCTTGCTGTCTCACCTAAGAAGACAAAGGAACCAGCCCTTTGACTTGCAGGGGCATCCTGACCTGAGAATTAGGTCAGCCGTGCTGTTGGGAACATGTGGTAAGGATTTTACTTTGAACCAAGGCTAGTTTAAGTCTTAGCCACTAGAAAGTGTTTTATCTTTATTTTTCTTGTAACCATTTCTGACTTTAATGCCTTGTAGTTGTATTCAAAATCTCTTTGTAGTTAAATACATTTGTTTTATTTTTTTAATCAAAATTAATTCAGGGCTGTGTTTAAACTGAACTGGTTGGTAACTTGAGTAAAAGTAGCAGCCTGTTGCATATTGCCCCTTACAGGGGCAACAGACCTCTAATATCTGAACTGTCCAGGAGAAGGCTCAACAGTGCAGAACACACATTTTGGGGAAAATTCAGGACTGGGAGTGTGGTGGGGTCACCCTGAATGTAGTAACCAAGGCTGCTGGAAGCCAGAGTGAGGCTGGTGTGTTGCTGGCAGGCTGCTGGGGTCAGAGCTGCTGGACCAGGGACAGACACTCAGGGGGTGACCTGCATGCTTTTGGGTGTTTGTGAGCGGCCCAAGTTGGACACGACAGCAGCAAAGCATTGTGAGGCACCCAAGGTGGCAGGGCAGGTGGTGACACAGCCCCTCACTGGCCTGGATTGCATCTAGGAAAGTGACAACCACCTTCCTACCTTGCAGGATTAATTCATTCATGTTTTTGACATTCTCAGATACAATGACTATAGAGGCCATACATAGTGAGGGGACATTGCTCTCTGCTTGACATTTAGGTCTGGTATAGACAAGGTGCTTCCCCCCTCCTCCCCCATATCAGTTTAACATGAATGAAAACCCCACTTAACACCAATTCAGACACAGTTCAGCACTTTAGCTTGATAACCCTGTTAGGCTACCTCCACTGAACTAGCTGTTGAAAAACAGCACCTTTTCCCCCAGTCTAGACAAGGCCTACATAGCATAAATACATTGGTGTGTGTTAAGACTGTCTTTTTGTTCTGTGTTTGTATAGCACAATGGGGTCCTGATCCACAAGTCAGGCTCTGACGTCATCTGATAAGACAAATAATAATATAAAGTAAGCATTTACAAACAGTTCTTAGGACCCAATCTGTCAACCCATACGCACATGAGTTGTCTGATTGACTTCAGTGTAATGACTTGTTTAAGGACAACTTACATGAATAAGGCTTGGTCTACACGACAAAGTTAAATTGATGTAAGTCCACTTGCCTTGTCCTAGTTATGCATGTAGCTGGGGGATCTAGTGTACGTGGACAAGGTCCCTCACCAAAGGTTCTGAAGCAAAGTAAGCTGTCATGGGATAAGAGGGAAGGTCCTCTTATGGATTGGTAACTGCTTAAAAGATAGGAAACGAAGGGTAGGAATAAATGGCCAGTTTTCTGAATGGAGAGAGGTAAATAGTGGTGTCCCCCAGGGGTCTGTACTGGGACCAGTCCTATTCAACATATTCATAAATGATCTGGAAAAAGGAGTAAACAGTGAGGTGGCAAAATTTGCAGACGATACAAAATTGCTGAAGATAGTTAAGTCCCAGGCAGACTGCGAAGAGCTACAAAAGGATCTCTCAAAACTGGGTGACTGGGCAACAAAATGGCAGATGAAATTCAATGTTGATAAATGCAAATTAAGGCACATTGGAAAACATAATCCTAACTATACATATACAATGATGGGATCTAAATTAACTGTCACCACTCACGAAAGAGATTTTGGAGTCATTGTGGATAGTTCTCTGAAAACATGCACTCAATGTGCAGCGGCAGTCAAAAAAGTGAACAAAATGTTGGGAATCATTAAGAAAGGGATAGATGATAAGACAGAAAATAGCATATTGCCTCTGTATAAATCCATGGTATGCCCACGTTTTGAATACTGTGTGCAGATGTGATCGTCCCATCTCAAAAAAAATATATTGGAATTGGAAAGGGTTCAGAAAAGGGTAACAGAAATGATTAGGGGTATGGAATGGCTGCCATTTGAGGAGAGATTAATAAGACGGGGACTTTTCATCTTGGAAAAGAGACGATTAAGGGGGGATATGATAGAGGTCTATAAAATCATGACTGGTGTGAAGAAAGGAAATAAGGAAGTGTTATTTACTCCTTCTCATAACACAAGAACTAGGGATCATCAAATGAAATGAATAGGCAGCAGATTTAAAACAAACAAAAGGAAGTATTTTTTCACACCACACACAGTCAACCTGTGGAACTCCTTGCCAGAGGATGTTGTGAAGGCCAAGACTATAACAGGTTTCAAATAAGAGCTAGATAAATTCATGGAGGATAGGTCCATCAATGGCTATTAGCCAGGATGGATAGGGATGGTGTCCCTAGCCTCTGTTTGCCAGAAGCTGGGAATGGGTAATAGCGGATAGATCACTTGATGATTACCTGTTCTGTTTATTCCGTCTGGGGCACCTGGCATTGGCCACTGTCAGAAGACAGGATACTGGGCTCTATGGACCTTTGGTCTAACCCAGGGCTGCTGTTCTTATGTTCTTATTTTCTTACGTGTCAATGCTAAAATTTGTCCCCTGCTGATGTAAGTGGCTCATTACAGTGACACACTCACACCACCTCCACGAGTGACGTAGAGCCACAATCAGCTTATGCAGGATGATGTAGTACGTGTGTAGACTCTGAATTAGTTGAGTTCAACCTCATACTTCTCTAGCACCTGTCCACAGTGCCCTTGTCCCCATGTCAGTGACCACTCCGGTCAGAGTTTTGAACTCCACTGCCCATAGACTGGAAGCCTGCCACCCCCTTTAAAACACCTTTTCCTGACTGCCCATTTTGGTGAGTACACCTAGCAGCTCACCCTTGTGTGCATTCGACTGCCCAAATGACCATGCTGGCTCCACACACACAGCGCTCCTAGACTCACGCCTGCCTGTATCTCCTTGGTCCATGGGGAAAAAAGGCTATGCAAGCTCAGCTATGGACCAGCCATAGAAATATTGACATCTATAAGCAGGTTGCATGGGGAATACTGGCAAAGAGGCATCTTCTCACCCTCGTGTCCCGCCCCGATACAAAGTGGCGGGGCCCCACTGCAGTAAACAGGACATAAACATACAGATCCAGGCAGTTTCGGTTTCTGTGCTTTTATCACCCTCAGGAGTGAGGTATCAGCCAAAATCAACACTGCCTGTGAAAATAGTGCTAATATATTCACTGCCAATTCCCTGTACCCACACCCAGGGAAGGAGGTCTAACATTTTCATAGATTTCAAGGTGAGAAGGGGAAATTATGATTATCTAGTCAGACCTCCTGAATAACACAGGCCATAGATCTTCCCCAAAATAATTGCTAGAGCAGATCTTTTAGAAAAAACATCCAGTTTTGATTTAAAAATTGTCAGTGATGGAGAATCAACCAAAACCCTTGGTAAATTGTTCCAATGGTTAATTACTCTCACTGTTAAAAATGTATGTCTTACTTCTGATCTGCATTTGTCTAGCTTCAACTTCCAGCTTTTGGATCGTGGTATACCTTTCTCTGCTAGATTGAACAGCCAATTATTAAATAGTTGTTCCCCATGCAGGTACTTACAGACTGTAATCAAGTCACCCCTTAAGCTTCTCTTTGTTAAGCTAAATAGATTGAGCTCCTTAAGTCTGTCACTATAAGGCATGTTTTCTAATCCTTAATCATTTTTGTGGCTCTTCTCTGAACCCGTTCCGATTTATCAACATCCTTCTTGACTTGTGAACACCAAAACTGGACACAGTATTCTAGCAGCATCTTCATCAGTGCCAAATACAAGGTAAAATAACCTCTCTATTCCTAGTCGAGATTCCTCCGTTTATGCATCCAAGGATTGCATTAGGTCTTTTGGTCACAGTGTCAGCCTAGGAGCTCAGGTTCAGCTGATTATCTGCCATGAACCCCAAATCCTTTTCAGAGTCACTGCTTCGAAGAATAGAGTCCCCCTTCATGTATGTATGGCCTACATTCTGTGTTCTTAGATTTATACATTTACATTTAACCATATTAAAATGCATATTTGCTTGCACCCAGTTTACCAAGCAATCCAGATCATTCTGTATCAGTGACCGTTTTTCATTATTTACCACTCCCCCAACCTTTGTGTCATCTGCAAACTTTATCAATGATGATTTTATGTTTTCTTCTAGGTCATTAATAAAAATGTTAAATAGGGCAGGGTCAAGAACCAATCCCTGCAGGACCCCACTCGAACCATACTCCATTTACACTTACATTTTGGGAAAAGTTAGCCATCTTTCAATCCATTTAATGTGTGTCATGTTGATTTTATATTGTTCCAATTTTTAATCAAAATGTTATGCGGTAGCAAGTTTAATGCCTTACAGAAGTCTAAGTACATTACATCAACACTGTTACCTTTAGCAACCAAACCAAACCTAACTATCAAGTTAGTTTGACAGGGTCTATTTTTTGTAAACCCATGTTGCTGGGCATTAACTATATTACCTTGCTTTAATTCTTTATTAATTGAGTCCAGTATCAGCTGCTCCATTATTTTGCCAGGGATCAATGTCAGACTGACAGGCCTATAATTACCTGCAGGTTTAAATTCCCATAAAGTATTTCCTGGAACTCCCCCCTCCCTGCGCTATTCGGGGCTCCAGGCTTCAGTTGTGAGGCGGGGGGACTCGGGGCTTTAGCCCTGCGGGACAAGCCAGGGCTCAGGGCTTCTGCCATGTGGATTTCAAAATATTTACCAGAGCTTCGCTGTGGACAGCTCCAGCTGAATTGAAGCCCTGATTACCTGATTATCTTTTAAAAAAATATTGGCACAACATTAGCTTTCTTCCAGTCTTTCGGAACTTCCCTACTGCTCCAATACTTACTGAAAATCAACATTAATGGTCCAGCAAGTGCATCAGCCAGCTCTTTCAAAACTCTTGGATGCAAGTTACCTGCTGCTTTACTAGCTGCTGTTTTACATCCTCCTGAGATACTAAAGGAGTAGAAAGCGTGTTATCATATGATTATATCATCTTTATAGCAACATGCAACAGAACACATCCCTGCTAGGTGATACTCACCATGGTTTGAGCTGGGGAGCCGTGCTCTAGCAAGGTGCTCCATAGCTAAGTGTCAATAAGCATTTCTTATTAAGGCTGTTTATGTGAATAATATAAGGGAGTTTTGAGACATATTTCCTTTTCCATTGTGACCATTAATCTAATGGTGTATCAGCAACTTCTGTCATGGTGGCTGTAGGGGTGCCTCTTCCACGCCCACTGAACATCTGACCCTGCTCGGGAGGAGGAGGAAGAGGGCTGGGGTGGATATGTTCTGTGAGATCCTCCAGGCCAGTATTGCCTCAGACTGTGATCAAAGGGCTTGGGGGCCCATTAGAACCCAACCATGGAGAAAGACCAAGAATGGAGATAGCGGTTGCTGCAGGAAAGGCAAAGGGATTGAGAGGTGCATTGGAAAACGTACCAGGACATAACAGGGTTGCTCAGGCAACAAACATAAATGTTGCAAAGCGTGGCTGACTGACAGGCTCATAGATCCCAGACTCAGCAGTCTTTCCAATCCTTGGAGAACTCCATGGTCACTGCTCCCCATAAACCATGTGGCACCTTCCTTAACCCTCCTGCTCCACCCTGGGGTACAACAAGAACTATAGCTATACATATACTGACCTGTGAAACTACTACTGTTTACATACATGGACAGAAATGTTTACTGTTTACTTCCATAGTCACTTGGGATTGTAAACTATGATTCACCCTGTTAATAGTATTGATACAAGATTTTTTAACCTTGTATGTGTTTGTTTGCACTTTAATTGTGGTAACTGATGTTTTGCATACAATAAAGTTCTCTGTTTTGGAAATTCAGAGGATTTTTATTAGTTCGCCTGAAGCATTACAGAATTCATAGCAGCAGGCAAAGACCCAAACACTATATAATCTAAAGTACACATGACAAACACTATTTAATGAAAGCAACAAAAATCTCTACTGTTGCTGACTGTTAAAATGCTCTTTTAAAACCTCCCCCAGCTGTGCAGCTCCATGGTTGGCTCTTCTAATAGCACTTATGTCTGGCCGTTCACATTCAGTAGAGAGCCAGTTCACTTTGTCTCCTCTCCCATTCCCCCCGCCCTCGCCCCGCACCCTGGAGGCAGCCTTTCCCCTTCACCTCACAGATATTATGCAGTACACAACATGCAACTATAACCATTGGGATGTTTTTCTTGCTGAGATCCAATCTAGTGACTAAACCAGGGGTCGTCAACCTTTCAGAAGTGGTGTGCCAAGTCTTCATTTATTCACTCTGATTTAAGGTTTTGCGTGCCAGTAATACATTTGAATGTTTTTAGAAGGTCTCTTTCTATAAGTCTATAACATATAACTAAACTATTGTTGTATGTAAAGTAAACATTTTAAAAACCTTATTTAAGAAGCTTCATTTAAAATTAAATTAAAATGCAGAGCCCCCCGGACCAGTGGCCAGGACCCGGGCAGTGTGAGTGCCACTGAAAATCAGCTTGTGTGCCGCCTTCGGCACGCGTGCCATAGGTTGCCTACCCCTGGACTAAACAATGTCAGCATCCCTTCAATCTCCCAAAAGCACATTCAGCAGTCATTCTGCACATTGGCGCTGTCGAGGTGGCCAGTGTATGGCTTCATGAGCTAGGGGACCAAGAGGTAGGGCTGGGAATCACGATTGCCATTTGAATATTGCCATTGGGAATCCACCAGTCAGGAAAGAATGTTCCTGCTTCCAGCTTTTTGAAACGTACTCTATTCTTAAAGATGCAAGCATCATGCACCTTCCCTGGCCAGCCCACATTGATATCAGTGAAACATCCCCAGTGATACACTAGCATTTGCTAGAAAAGTAGCTCTTTCTGTTGATATACAGTGCGGGAAGGTAGGCTGGTGATGAAATAGGGATATGCCCCCCACTGTGGATTTTCCAGCTCCAAAATGATTGCCCATCCTAGAGTTTAAAGCCAGAAGGGACCCACCAGATCATCTAGTGTGACCTCCTGTATATCACAGGCCACCAACATCTGCAAATTAAACCCACTGACTTGTAACAAGACAGTGTTGCAAGTTTCCAGAATGTGATCACCACTCGTTTCTCCACTGTCAGTGCGGCTCTCATTTTGGTGTCCCTGCTCCAGAGGGCTGGGGTGAGCTCGGCACACAGAGCCAGGGCTGTGGTCTATTGCATTTGAAAGTTCTGAAGCCACTGCCCATCATTCCAAACCTGCATTATGATGCAATCCCACCAATTAGTGCTTGTTTCTCAGGCTCAGAAGCAGCACCACCAGATGTAGAGCTGCTCTGTGAATGCCAACACCAACATGGCTTTTTCCCCCCACTACATCCATCAGGATCCAGTTATGGTACTCAAATATCTCCACATCTTCCTCATCACAGTTCCGCTTGTAGCAATACTCCCTCAAGCTCTGTGAATTTTATGTCCTGTATCAGCAACACACATGAGCATCATGCTGAACTTTGCAGGGTCCATGCTTCTGTCAGAGAGATGGCAGAGACCGAAAAGTGCCCTGTGGGAGTTTTAAAAAATAGTGTAAAAATTATGGGATGTGGAAAGTATTATGGGCTGGATAAAGTGGCATGGTGGTAACTTGACCCCTAATACCCAGAAATCCCTGGACAAATCACTACTATCCCACTGTAATGAGGCAGAGTGGCCTCCCACCAAGCCTGAGGGGGCGGGGCTGCTCTCTGCACCTGGGTGGGTGCAGCCAGGACGAGCCCAGCCCTCACATTGGAAGTTAAGAGGTGGGACAGGAAGCATAAGAGGTGGGGCCTCCAGCTCAGTTGGAGTGGAGCCAGGGAAGGAGACAGATGCCTCTTGCTTGCTGCAGGCCTCTGGCCAAACTGGGCCGTGGCCTGCTCCCAGAGGAGATTGAGCCTGGAGAGGAGCATCTGGGATGGCTGAATAGCCTGAGGAGATGGAGGACCCATGGATGCCAAAGCCCCTCCCTGGATTGTGGTCGGAAGCAGCCCAGGGAAACCAGACTTTAGTCTTGTTTTGCTGTCATTGCTTGAGTTGGCGTGTTTCAGTGGGATCCCTGCTGACCCATTGGTGAAGCCCTCTGCCACTGTCAGGGCCCTGGGCTGGGGCCCGGTGGAGTAGGGTGGGCCTGGGTCCCCCAGCACCCCACTGCCAACCCCACCCCTGGGCTGGCAGCCTCCCCATCTTAGGCTGAAGGGTCTGTTTGCGGCTCTGCCCTGCCTGAGGGCCAGAGCCCCCCAAGACTGCTTGCAGCTCTGCCCTGCTTGAGGGCCCAGGCCCCATACATTGTAGCCCTTGATTTGCTAATTCTCCCGCAACTGGGCTGACCTCCCAGTGAGGCAGAGTGACCTCCCTCTGAGCCAAAGGGGGAGGGAGGACCGCTAACCCACTACACCTGCAAAGCACTGTGAAATGTCCCAAAAGGCACTGCGCTGGAGGATGGCAAGGAGCAGACTGATACCTACCTACCTATGGCGCATCACACTGTATATTGACGCAAGCACTCCTACTGCGTATGGGCAGTGCCAATGCAAGCAGACAAGTGTGCGTGCACCCAAGTAATATTAAAAACTTTGGTGGTTGTACACCAACATAACTTGTGTCAACCCAACTTTATAGTGTGGCTATGGCTCAAGTGTTGCAGGATCAAGCACTCAGAAAGTGAGAATGTCTTTGTTAAAAGAAATAAAAGCTTCTAGTTTAAGAAGCTTTGTGTGGGAGGGAAGGAAGTTTGCTTCATTTAATAGTGGTTAACACTATTGTCTGCAAACCTTAGCATTTTTTTTTTTTAATTATCTGTATAGAAACTCAGTTCTGGATGTTATTCCTTGCATTATGCATTTTTATGTTCTTTTATTATGCTCATCACCATAGCAACTGGGCACCTTGCATTTTAAAATCAAGTTACAAAGTAAGGTTTAAACCCGGCCTTGGTTAGCACAGAGAGGTGATAGGGAAGTGTTGTTCTGTGTTCTCTGCCAAAAGACGACTCCTGTCCAACACAGGAGTCCATGCGACAGAGAGAGCTGATGGTGTGCTCTCTAGAGCTCACTTTGCTGCTTCTCTGAGCTGGGGTAGTGTACAGCAAACAAATTAATAACTGATACTCAGTTCCAGCATGTCTCTGTCTCCCACAGAAATCGTAGAGGCACAACAGGGGTGATAGACTAAAATCCAGAACATTCTGGGGAAAAAGATCTGAGAAAAGAAGAAACAAAATCATTGCAAGGGCCCTCATTCACCCCTCCACTGTCAGGACCCTTGTTCACCCCTCCTCTGTCCCAGAGAAAAATAAACAGCTCCTTATGAGTTTCAGACTGAGGCTGCTGACAGATCTAATAAAATCAGTATGATCACCTTCCCATTATCTCCTTTGAGCAATCAATCACAGGTATTTCTGTGCCTGAAACCTAAGTGGCAAGGTGTTGGCAAGTGTGAAAACTCACCAGCCCTGGGGAGAAATATCAAGTCTAAACTACAGAACTCTTCAAAACCCTTTCTTCATGGACTTGCTTTGTTTCCAAAACACAAACTCAAAACCACAACAAATCAACTCAAGAGCACTGGATTACAACCACACAGGACTTTCCAGCTAGGAAGGAAAGGGCTACACACCCTTTCCTGAGAGCAGTCCCAGCATCCACCAGCTGGGAGGGAGAGAACACACATACACACCCTTCCTCTAGGGGAATCCTTCCGAACTATTATGGTAAGACCTACTCTAGGGTTTCCCTAAATCTGTGTTTCTGGTGGGTCCCCTCTAAATAGCAAGAGGCCTTAAGAATTCCCATGGGCCACATGCTTGCTCCTAGTCATGTAAGGTGCAACTATAGCTCCTGGGTATAAAGGTCCCAACAAGGCCTGTAATAGGCATATTGGGACATGCGTATGTGCTGCAAGGCCCCGTGCCCTGATACACAGAGACTGCAGAAATATAGATGATACAGGCATTGCTCTGTTACTATATATTATAGCCCTGCCCCAGAAAATGAGAGGTTCAAACAGGGATAAGTGGAAGGGCTGTCGATGGGAAATGATGGCTCTTTGCACACGGGTCTCACCCATACCTCCCAAGCCTCAGGCTTTCGACCGAGTGTCAGGCTTTTGAGAGACTCTTCAGACTCAGGAGTGCTTCCAGAATCTCAGGACTTTTGACTGTGCAATTGCAAAAAGACAGTGAAAAGCTAATAAGAACATAAGAATGGACGTACTGGGTCAGACCAAAGGTCCATCCAGCCCAGTATCCTGTCTTCCGACAGTGACCAATGCCAGGTGCCCCAGAGGGAGTGAACCTAACAGGTAATGATCAAGTGATCTCTCTCCTGCCATCCATCACCACCCTCTGACAAACAGAGGCTAGGGACACCATTCCTTACCCATCCTGGCTAATAGCCATTAATGGACTTAACCTCCATGAATTTATCTGAGAGACAAAACCAGAGAGCTGTATCCTGTTTGGGCAGACTTCATTGAAGGCAGTTCTTATGACCTGTCATTACCTACATATCTTTGAAATAGCCAGGATATACTATTTTCCTTGACTTAAAAACATTAATTTGCGGTAGATTTTATTGAGTCAAATGGCAAAAGCAAGCTGAGATGGGGGATGAGTGGAGAGAGGGAGGGGAGAAAGGGGTTGAAGAATTTCAGGATTTTCAATTTCCAGGTGAAGGCGGGTGTATGTAGTTTCGCTGCTGCCTTGGACTGACATCATGCCCTGCTGTGCAGGATGGCATTAATGATCCCCAACAACTGCTTGACCCACCCCATGTTCAGCTCTGCCGGCCCAAGCATCAGAGGATGTCTGGACCAGTTTGCAAGGTGCTGGCCCAGCACACCTGTTAATCTGTCAATCTCCAACCCAGGCAAAGGGTGGTCTCTGTCCTCTCTCCCCTATGGGTATGAAATAGGAGCAGACACCCTGATTTTCCCTCAGTGCCTCAGCTCCACAGGCTGACCCCCCAGATACGGAACCAGAGCAGTAGCCCCCACACAGACATGATGCCCCCACACAGCAGCTAACAAATTCCCACCAGCAACAGGAGTCAGACAGGTGCCCCAGTAACTGCTCAGACTAGTCCAGAAACCTGGGCCCCTGAGGACGGGAAAAGCCAAAGGAGAGTGGAAAGGAAATTCACTTTTTGCCCCTTACGGCGGGGACAGAAACCACAACAGTTAAATTCACCCCTACAAAAAAGCACCCGCCCGCCTGCATGGAAACGTTATCCAGCGCTTTGCGACCTTAAAGACGGTGGTTGCCTCTAGGCGCATGCGCAAAAATACAATTTCTCCGTAGTGATGGTGGAAGCAGGAGGGGGACTCCCTGCTCTGGCGGGGTTGCCCGGATGTTGCGCATGCGCGGAGGCAGCTGGACGTGTCGGCGGCGGCGGAGCGGCAGCAGCTGCAACAACAACACGGCGGAGGCGGCGGTAACGGGGCGGCTGGATCCTTCCCTCCCCCGCTCCGGAGGCCCGTGAGCGCCTCCTCCCCCACCCAGCCGGGGCCGCCCTGAGGGGACAGGCCGCGCAGCCCGAGGGCCTGGCCCCTTGCTAAGGAGGAGGCGCACCAGGGGCCGCCGCACCGGGGCGGGGGGAACAGGGGGGCTCGGGCCCGCCGCGGCCCAGCCGAACTTGGAGAGCCCAGGTAACGCCCGCCCGTCTCCGGTTGTATCCAATCACACACCGCCCCCCCCCTGAAAGTGCGCCCCGCCCCCACTCCGAGATAGCGCGGGCCCCCCTCGGGTTACCTCCCCCCCCCCGGAGCTTCCGCTCTCCTCGCGCGGAGGCTTCTGCGCCCTGTGGCTGCTCGTCCTTGGGTGGGTGCGTGTCCCCGAGCAGGGGGAGGGGAGCTCTTCTCCCCCCCCCCCCCGACTCTTCTCCCGGCTGCGGTGTGTCCCTCCCCAGGTTCTCCTCTTTGGCGGGAGGGGAGCGCCCCTGGGGCTCCACCCAACAGTAATGGGCCGCCCTTGTACGAAGTTCCCAGGACTGCGGCCAGGGGACCCTTGCACCCCCACGGAGGTCCTGGTGCTGATCCCACTGCAGGATTGGGGCGCTAGGAGAGCATCCTTCCTCCCTGCTTGCTCCCTTTCCCTCCTCCATCCCATCCAGTTTACAAGTCCTTCCCATTTTCTTGCCCCACTTATTTGGCTCCCCCTATTGTAGGAGGTTGCCCACCTTGTGCTGCACTCTGCTCCATCCCCCAGCTCCCTTACTCTTTTTTTTTTCTCCCTGTGGTATAGAAGGTTTCTCCAGTCTCCTGTTGATCAGTCTCTCCCCAGTTAAGCTCTTCCACCATCCTCATTATTGAAGTGCCTTTCCTGCCACTCTATTCTTTGATACTGTGGCCCACAGCTCTAGTTACACTTCTAAAACTAAAACGTGCTGTGTGATTTTTGTTGTTTGTTTGGGGTTTTATCATATTTGGTTTCTGCTCTGAGACTGAAGACATATTGTTTTTTTTAATTGTAAATCATATTTTTAGTTTATTTTAAGGTGCCCAGAGGCCTTTATGCTTTGAAGGTATTAGAGCATACTAGGATCCTTGTGTTTTTAACATCAAATCCCAATCCTCAATCAATTCTTTTTGCGTGTGTGGGTCCCTGTAAACTAGGTAAAAGTTGTTTTCAAACTCTGTGACTATTCTATTTATAATCTTGCCTGTAAATTAACTTATTTGATATGTACTGTAAGTTTATTATTTAACTATATGAAGCATTTCTAGATAAAAATTGTATATAATTGCCAGACAAAATAGTTATACTAAACTACAAAATTAATGTAATGAAAAGGGAGGCATCTTATCCTTCTTACCCTCCTTCTGGCCATCATCTTGTTTTGGCTAGATGATGGTTGGAACAAGGCTTTCTTCCACTTTAGTCATTAACCTATTTTGATTTTTGATTCCCTTGTCTTACAGGCATGTATATGCATTTAATATTATTTTTTATTATTAAAAACAGTATTCATGCACAGAGCAAAGCTGTAAAGAAA
The DNA here is from genome assembly GCA_003942145.1 of Platysternon megacephalum. Classification (NCBI taxonomy): domain Eukaryota; kingdom Metazoa; phylum Chordata; order Testudines; family Platysternidae; genus Platysternon; species Platysternon megacephalum. Next base: position 6,102,025 of record QXTE01000073.1, read on the forward strand.
TCAGTACAAATGTCCCTGAAACTGATCAACATCTAAAATTAGTTTTATAAGTAGATGGGTTTAATTCAACTTACTTTATACAAGAAATAACACAATAGATGTGTAGATGTTGAGAAATATCTGTATACTGTGGTGCAGAGCAAAGGACCTGAGTGCAAAGAATTTCAAAAGTACTGCACGTATTCTGAAAAATTCTTTTGGGGCTGGAATTTTCCATGCTTGGTCTCACCACGGAGGTGAAGATTTAAAAAAAAAAAAAAAGGCTTGAGCAAACACAAAATGCTATCCCTGTGCAGTTTTCAGTACAGAAGGCACATTAGCTAAGTACCCATTGCTATGGTATCAAGGCATTAAATACAAATATAAAATTACACTAAATTTGTTCATAAGAGTCTACTCTTCCTTCTATTATTTGGTTCAATCACTATTATTTCTTTTATTTATGAGATTTTGGCCAGGTTATTGTTCAATCTTTATTGAAGGAAGCCTTTTGCAAAAAGGTGGGTTTGTATTGTGCTCTGAAAACAGTCTGCTTTGGGCTTCCTTTTTTCTGTGTTAAGGAGTTCTACATCTTAAGGCCCTCTCCTGAGAATATCCTTTCCTCATCTCCTGAAATGCTCACTCTGGCCTCTGTCAGTGAGACAGAGATAGTGAGATAGAGGTGTGGTGGTGGAGAGGGTAACATGCTCAGCTACAATCCTGAAGGTCATGGATTCAAGTCTTGATTGATCTCACACTAAAAGGCAACTTCCAGTTCAGCCAGTTGCAACATGGTTTCCTGAGCCTTTGTGTTAGGGCTGTCAAAGGCAGTTGGACATGATGCTGGCCCCATCACTCCCTTGTGTACCATTGGCTATGATACTAACAAGCCTTAACCAGTCACCACAATGAGCTATAGGCTTGGGGAAACTTTTATTTGACTCTGTCAGTGGTACCATCCCTTGTGAACACAGATGTCTGAGAGTCAGCCTCTCCATCTGTGTGTTTCTAAGGGCTTGTCTACACTTACAGTGTAGCTGTGCCACTATAGCTCTTAGTGAAGATGCTATTTTACACCAGTAGGTACTCTACCTCCCCAAGAAGCGATAGCTATGTCAATGGGGGAAGCCCTCCCATTGACATAGCGCTGTCTAAACTGGGGGGTTAGATTCGTATAACTACATTGCTCACAGGTGTGGAACTTCTATGCCCCTGAGCAACGTAGTTATACTGACATAGGCTTTGTCTACACTTGGAACTTAGGACAGTCAGGTCCTAGCTCACAACCCTCTTTTGCGTAGGGAGCCCCATTTTGAGAAACACTGGTCTCCCCATGAAATCTGTATAATATAGGGTAAAAGTACACAAAAGACCAGATTTCACAGCCTGTGACGCCTTTTTCATGGCTGTGAATTTGGTAGGGCCCTAGTGATCATCTTCCTTCCCTGACAAAGTCAGGCTGTTGTATGTACTACAAATTGGAGTTTATTTGGCCTTTACAAGTCCTTAAGAATAATGGCTGGCTGTACGGGAAGGGAAATTGAAATACAAAAACTTAGATTAATATAACTTTAAAATGTGATTCTATTCTGAAAAAGACTGTGTAAACATGGTACCTATTCACCATCTTTTCCATATACAATAACTCCTCACTTAATGTTGTAGTTGTGTTCCTGAAAAATGCGATTTTTAGCGAAACGATGTTAAGCGAATCTAATTCCCCCGTAAGAATTCATGTAAATAGCGGGGGTTAGGTTCCAGGGAAAAATTTTTTTTTGCCACACAAAAAGCATTATATACACTTTAAACAAGCAATTTAATACAGATATTAAACAGCCCCCCATCAGCTCCCCTACGCCTCCCCGCCCCCCCAGCGCCTCCTGCCCGCTGGCGGACCCCGTGGATCAGTGCCTGCCCCCTCCTGCCCGTGGCAATCAGCTGTCTTGCGGTGTTCAGGAGGCTGGGGGGAGGAGCGANTTGCCAGGGGGGGGGGGGGGGGGGGGGAGGGGGGACGGACTGCCAGCTGTGGACAAAGCCGGTGGCCAAACGACTTATAGGGGAGTATTGCACAACTTTAAATGAGCATGTTCTGTAATGGAGCAGGGTCGTAACATCGAAACAACGTTAAGTGAGAGGACATTAAGTGGGGAGTTACTGTATGTATTTGATTCATAGCTGTTGTCTTAAGTGACAGAGTGAGGGTAGGGTTTTTTTGTCTACTATTTCTGCTAATCCTGCAGAGGCAGCACAGCTAAGCTAGATCCTTGTATATCATCAGATCCTTGTATATCATCAGTAGTGTAGTGCAGTAGTAGTACTGCTTGCTGTTGCTATTGTGTGCTGATTGTGTCAGTATCTACAGATCTGTTTTTTGTTGTTGTTCCTCATTCAGGCAAGTAGAGAGAATTTGATGTGGCTGGGAAAGTGTCCACACTTGGGGCATTCGGGCATATCTGCATCAAGACGTAAAGGGTGCTTTGTTGCATATTTGTTTGTGGGCTTCACTTTATTAAGTTTATTGTGGAAACTCTCATTCTAACACTGCAGTAGTAGAAGACCATGAAACTAACGTAATAACCAGTTAAAATGGACAGTTTGATAACAAGCTGCTACAAATAAATAATATGTTAGTTGGAAGCTGAAAATAATTTTATTTTTCCCTCCAGTTTTGCTTCTAAAGGACCAGAAATATTTACCCATTCAAATTTGCCTTCCCTAAGGATACATTTTTGGGCATCAATTCTGGAATTGTTTTTCATCATTGAAAGTTTCATCATAGTGCACTCTAGATATTAGATTGTAAGTTTCTGTATGTGTTTGATGGTGTACGTCACAGTGGAGTCCAACCCTGTTGTGGCCTCTGGGTGCTCCTGCAATATAAATGTTAAATTAAAAAATCTATAGTTTATGTAAACCCTGGAACAATAAGAGATTGTCTCCTTAAAATGTTAGTCTTCAGTCACAGTGGTGAAATCTGTCATGAAGTATTTTGTGTCCACTAATGTGCTTGTCTTAGAATGTATTACAGAAACAGATCAAGTGGCTGATGGTCAAATGATTTTTTTTATCATTGCCTTCAGTGCTGTAGCCCGAGCAGAAACACAGTGTACTGTACGTGGTGAATATCTCCATATACCTCCAAGTTGCCTGAAAGGCATCAGCAAGAGCCCGAAGTTGTCATCTTTTTATAGTAAAATTTGGAAATGTTTGAATTCATTTTAAAATCTTCTATATCTGAGGATAACCTATTTTAAAATCCAGAATAGGAAGTTCTGGATGATTCAGTGCACAATAACACGAGGCGTATCCAGTTGAAACTTGGTCTTAACACCATCTGCAAAATTAGTATCAAAGTAATAGACCATCTTCTCCTCTAAAATCAAATTGTGTTTTGTATCTGTAGCTGATTATCAAATTGTGTATTTTAGCTTGGTTGATAAGTTAAAATGTTGCTTGTCTTCCTGACAAAATAATTGTCTTCAAACTGTCTAACTTTTGTGGCCAACAGCTTGCAATCTTTATTCTCCCTCTTAAATCAAATCAAACTATTTTTCACTTGCAGCTGCTGCTAAAATGTCCCAGTTTGCAAAGCTCTAAAACTTGATACACAGCCTGCTATAGGTTGGCTGGAAAAATAAACCTCTGCTGGACTTTTTGTCAAAGGATAAATTGCCTATGATTGAACTATCTATCTGTAGCTGAAAATCTCAAACCCAGTCACAACAGATCTCTCTATTCAGAGCACTGACAGACGACACGTTCAAACCAGGACTCCGCCTCAGCCATGCTTAGCAGTACACTTCTTCCAAGGCATTACTTTTGTGGCTGACATCAACTAGGCCCACTCTCTTAACATCTGGTTGCTTAGTTCAGTCACTCTGCTCAGCCCCTCCTCCTCCTATTACTTATAGACAGATCAGTACTTTTTGCTCTAGTCACACTCAGCCCCTTCAACAACCCTTTTTGCTGGCACCTTAGTGCTGCCGTGCCTGTCACTCAGCGTACCTGCCTTTCCTTGTGTGGCAGGCAGAAAACCTGCTGCTTATAGTACTCGGCTCTCTATGAGCAGGGAGGTGAAAACATTTTCTACTTGTCCCAGGCTGCTGCACAATAGGATTTTTCTCAGTCTGAAATTGTCAGGGTTGTAATTTGGTCTAAAGGTCCTTTATAATTGATGGTTATATACAAGGAAAGAACACAGATTAACGTTGAGACCCCCCAGTCGGGTATGAAAGTACTTGATTAGGATATGATTGAAACACATCAGAATGGAACTCCAGAATTGCCTTTTTACAAAGTAATTTTTCAGAGGCGAACCTCAATTTAAGGTTCCTAATTTAAAGGCTCAGACATCAGGAAATAAAAAGTTAAGGTTTTCATAGTTATGACAGTTTGGCTACATTGCAAGCCTTGTATTTTCGATCCTTTTCATTTTGATTGGTTGGTTGGAGAGGTTTTTTTTGCGGGGGGGGGGGGGGGGGGGGGGGGGGGGGGGGGGGGGGGGGGGGGGGGCTAAAATGTATGTCATAAAATATCACTTGTGCACTATGGTTGAATTGAGAACACTAACTGATTCATTTACTGAGCTAAATACAACTGTATCAGCTGTGCCATAAGAGCTTTGTACGATATTCAAGATATAGATAATTTCTTTAGCACCTAGCTTGGGGGGGAAAAACTGCAGCTGTTGGAGTCCAATGTCAGATTGTACATTACCTTTGAATCTATATTAATATTGAGAAGATGGTTATTTAATCATTTTTTTTCTGGTATAACAGTTTTTTTTTCATCTATAACAGAGCAGGAGGGAAAACTCATTTGTGGTGGTGCACATTTAGTTCAAGAGATTAGACTGCCATTTATGACAAACTCTTTCAGTTGATTTGTAATGTGTAGAGTAGTCATTTATCTGAGACCTCAGTGGATGGAAATCTTGCTTCCAGATACAAGACAAGCACTTTGGGCCAGTTTTTTAAAGGTATTTAGATGTGTAAATGTGCAACTGGGTACTTAGGTGACTAGTGGGATTTTCAAAGGTGCCTATCTAAAGCTTTAAAAATGCCATTAAATTACGTTTAGTTAGAAATGTATACTTTGAGTACTTTAGGATGAAATAATTACCTGAGAACAAAACAAAACACGTCTCAGTCTAGTCTCACTGCAGCTTTCTCACTTTGGCTTTATCAGAAATCTGTTTCAATGTTAGCGATGTTATGAGACAGGTATTGAATTTGGCAGCATTTACAGGGGATGAATTACCTCATCTGAGACAGCTAAACATGCATCTTCCTGGCTGTTGGCCATTACATTGAAAATATAAGAATTTAATTTGGGTTCTAACTGTTTCAAACTTTAGCCCATATACTGTTACTATTCATTGAAATCAATGGGATTTCTGTGTGTGGATCTAGATCAGCATATGGCTGTCTTCCTGCCTTCACTCTGCCCCTTCTGATCTTGTTTTTGTTTTATTTTTGGCTGTTTTAAAAATATCTGCTAGCGATACTTTGGCAATTTTGAGAGATGAGCACTATCTTTATATTTTTAAATTGTCTACTGGTAAAAGAACTGATAATAGTCATATTTTTAGGGTTAAACCTTCAACATTTGTATCACCTTAATGTTGTATACTTGCCATTTAAAAATCTAGTGCTTACCTAGTATTTCTTCCTTGGAAGGGTTCTAATGTTAAATGCATGAGCTAATGTGAAGCATTGTCTTCCATTTGAACTAACTGGTGGGGAAAAACAAGTAACTCCTCTTCTGTTTTCACCATTTAAGCTCCTCAACTGGACAAAAACAAAAGTTAGAGCCCTGAGTTTGTCATACAGTATTGAACATATATGAAACCTTTTTTTTTGTTTCATATGAAAGTGCATTGTGCACCACCACAACTACATTGAATTTAAGCTTCTTGCACATGCTTTCATAAGTCCACCTCCCCCTTCTTATCCACCCTTGACTCTGTTCATGTCTATATTTGCTAACAGCCCACACAGTGCCAGTCTTGATGTTATGTTTGTCTGCTTCTCCCACAAGCATCTTTGGACTTTTCACTCCACCCCATCTGCCAAGATAGTCCTTCCTGACCTGATCAGAAGGGGAGGTAGCCGTGCAGAACTCTGATCTCTCCTGAAGACTCACTTTGGCTGTGATGCCTACAGAAACTAATAGTCTGATTATGAGAAGATTGTAGTAACTTTGAAATAATATATATTTCAATTAAAATTTTTCTTACCCAGGCATTATCAGTTGCATCTTGTTTGCTTTACTTCAATATTATTTCCCTTTTACCCAAACCTTTCTCTGTTTGTCGGTCTGTTTGTCTTTAAAACCTGTAAACTCTTTGGGCAGGCACCATGCCTTCATTTGTTTAGAAAATACCTAGCATACTGTGTATGCTATCGGTTATAATAAATAGTAATGAAGTGGGGGAATCTTGTGGCTGTTTGCCCACACCTTAGGACAATTATCCAGTGGTATTTTAAATAGTCATATTTAATATTTTGGGTTTGTTTCTTGATTAGATTGACCTCTACTCTGTTGTGATTGGCTTAACCACTAGTGTAAATCAGTTGGGTGACGTATGAACATTGGCCCTGAGTCTGCCATCTTGCCCAAAGACATTTGTTGGACTGCTGCTAACATGTATCTACTTCTATTGGCATCCTTCCTTAGCGTCTCATTTCCTTCCTTAATAATACAATCTAGTTTTCCTTCACTGAGAGCACCTTCTTCCTTTTGTCCCTTTGGGCCAAACAATAGCTTGTCCTGCCTCAACTGTTATGTAGTGTGGCTGATTTCTAATATCTGACTAGCATAGTGTTCAGCTTTTTAAAACCAAGTCTGACAAAATGTTTGTGGATTGTATTTTTGTAAAGAGTGTTAAAGGTCATCTGTCAAGGGGAAAAGTGCCTATTTTTGCTTCCTTTTTGATATATGAAGAAGAACCTGAAAGATTTTTAGAAATTACAGGTTTATCCTTCTCAAGCACTGGCAAATTAGTAGGTTTGTGACAATGAAAGAGAGGTTGGGGTTGGGAGGGATGGATTTTTTGGTCATCATTTAAAACAGGGGTCTCAAACTCAAATGACCACGAGGGCCACATGAGGACCAGTGCATTGACCCGAGGGCCGCATCACTGACACGCCCCTCGCTGCCTCTGGCCCCGCCCCCACCCCACCCCTTCCATTAGGCCCCGCCCCTGCCCCACCTCTTCCCACCCCTTCCCCGCCCCATTCAAACCCCTTCCCGAAGTCCCCACCCAACGCTGCCCCCAGGGGGTGCAGGAGGTGTGCAGGGTGCAACGGGGGCTCAGGACAGGGAGTTGGTGTGTGGGGTGCAAGAGGGTGAGGGGTGCGGCAGGGGGTCGGGGTGCAGGGTGCAGCAGGGGGCTCGGGGCAGGGGGTTGGGGTGCGGGATGTGGCAGGGGGCAGGGGTTGGGGTGCGGGATATGGCAGGGGGCTCGGGGCAGGGGGTTGGGGTGCGGGATGTGGCAGGGGGCTCGGGGCAGGGGGTTGGGGTGCGGGAGGGGTGTGGGGTGCAGCAGGGGGCTCAGGAAAGGGGTTGGGGTGCGGGACGGGTGCGGGGTGCGGCAGGGGGCTCAGGCAAGGAGTTGGGGTGCAGGAGGGGTTCAGGGAGCGAGCTCCAGCCCGGCACCGCTTACCTAGAGCGGCTCCGGGGTGGCAGCAGCGCGCACCGGGGCCAGGGCAGGCTCCTTGCCTGCCCTGTCCCCCCGCGCTGCTCCCTTCCAGGAAGCAGCTGGAACCCTGTTCCTGCAGCCCCTGGGGGAGGGGGAGGGGCTCCGGGTTGCAGCCATGTGCTGCTCTTGCCACTCCTCCAGGTACCTCCCACAAAGCTCCCATTGGCCGCGGTTCCCTGTTCCCGGCCAATGGGAGCTGCGGGGGGCGGTGCCTGGAAGGAGGAGTCCTCTGCCTTCTTCCCCCTCCCCCCGCCCGAACGGGCTGTGCTGCCGGCTGCTTCGGCTGCTCTCTGAAAGCAGCGTGGGGCTCGCAGCAGCACCACAGAGGGAAATCCCGCGGGTAGGCAGAGGGGAGGGGAGGGGTGCGGGAGGGGAGCGGCCCGCGGGCCGCGTGTTTGAGACCCCTGATTTAAAACATTGTTTATTTGGCTTTTTCATATGCATGGGGTTGTTTTTGTTTGTTAATTTCAACACTCCTGTACTTCAGCTGAGGGCGTAAGCTCCCACTTCAGTTCTCTACTTCTCCAAGGAGTCCTTCAGTAAAAGCATGGAAATGGTATCCTAATGTTGCTAACATCAAAGCAGAAAAAGTTTGTTTAAAAACTAAACCAAACCTTTCACGCCCTCTTCAGGATAAAAAAGACAGAGGCACAAATACTTTTTTCCCCCTCTTTGACCACAGGATATGTCAACGGGCTTCTTTTGTTGAAACTTCTTGATAGTTCTAAGGCCTCATTTATGCTGGAGAATTTGGTATATTAAATAACTATCTCTTAAATGCTCAGCATGCTGCACACAGATTTGCTGCCAGTATTCGAAAGGCCTCATATCATTTCTGTTGTTCCTGCTTTGAGCGAGTCTAAACACTTGTTCTTCGCCCAGGCTAGCCTGTAGTATTACCTTCCTACCGTGGATAAGGAATACTGTCAAACTAGCTGAAATACTAATTTTCCCATCGCTGTTCACTCATTTGGGTGTTCTCTGGGTTGCTTTTTGTATTTCACTGTCCTGGGGTCAAGCTGACCAGAAGCACCCCATCTGCATAAATTGGACTGCTTTTCTGTGCCTCACAACTTGACTGGCAATGAGTTTTTCAGTAGTTCTCACAGAAAATCCTACCTCTGAGCATTTGGCTTGGCCTCCATTTTGGGGTGATGTTATAGCAGGGGTGGGCAAACTTTTTGGCCCAAGGGCCACATCAGGGTTGCGCAACTCTATGGAGGGCCGGGTAGGGAAGGCTGTGCCTCCCCAAACAGCCTGGCCCCCTCCCACTTCCCGCCTCCTGACTGCTCCCCTCCCGGGACCCCCACCCCCTATCCAACCCCCCTTCTCCCTGTCCCCTGACTGCCTTGACCCCTCTCCACAGCCCCCCCCGGGACTCCCATCCCCTATCTAACCGCCCTCTGCTCCTCGTCCCCTGACCATCCCCTCCTGGGACCCCCACCGCCCCTAACTGCCCCCCCCCCGGATCCCACCCCCTTATCCAACCCCCCCGTTCCCCATCCCCTGACTGCTCCCCAGGACCCCCCGCTCCCCGCCCCCTTACCAGCAGCAGGAGCTCGCAGCCGCGACACCCGGCCAGAGCCAGCTGCGCTCCCCACGCTGCCCAGTGGGAGCGGCGGGCCAGAGTGCGGCCCGCACGGCAGCGTGACTGCAGGGGAGGGGGGACAGCGGGGGAGGGTCCGGGGACTAGGCTCCCTGGCCGGGAGCTCAGGGGCCGGGCCGGATGTGGCCTGCGGGCCGTAGTTTGCCCACGTCTGTGTTATAGAAATGGCTGCTATTATCAGGGATATAGCATAGCAGTTGTTCTGGGAATTGGTTCCCAAGGGACATTTTGCTTGCACCTCTGTATTCCACAGCTTTGTGTGGACATGAGGATAATGGAAGTGAAATAGCACTGCAATGTAGACACTCAGTAATGTCAATTACATACAAATCATTACTAGCATTTTAAGTATAGACAATATAATTTCCATTGTAGATGGACCTAAATGCTTGCAAATTACTAGTATATCTTTATTGTTCTGGTAACCTTTTTTTTAACAGAAATATCCACAGATAGAAAATGAGGAGGCATGTGGCACCCGCCTACCATTGTTAATTTTAAACAGCTGCCTCCTGCTTTGAATTTCTTTGCCTAGTTTAAAAGGATGTATCACCCTTCACTCAGTGTAGTCCCGAGGAGGAATTAGTGTTTCGTTCATTCAGGTGGAGAGAAGTGTGACAGTGGAATTTTTGGTTCAGTTTGACTTTTAAGGAAGGTTTTTGAAGAATTGGCTAGTAATAAATTGTTCAGTGGGACAGTAGCATCTTGGTTAGCTGTTTTTTCAGTCTGTATTTTAAGTATGTGGCTATTTTAATTTGTTCCGGTTGTTTCCCAAATCTAATTGTCTCCCAAAAATATTTTTTCCTTACTTGATACAGTACGTTTGTAGATCACTGTATAAAACACTAGTTGTTACACTTCTTTCTTTTTACAAAACCAGACCTGTTAAAGTTGAGTTTTGAATTCCATAACTTAAGCATATTTAGTTTCTCGTAGGGTTGCTAACTTTACATAGCTTCTATTTAGGGCTGATCTACACTGAAAACTTAACATCGGCATAGCTATGTTTCTCTGGGGTGAAAAATCAACTCCCTTGAGAGCTGTAGCTATGCTGATCTAAGCCCCGGTGTTAGACAGTGCTAGGTTGACAGAAGAATTCTTCCATCAGTTTAGCTACCACCTCTAGGGGAGATGGATTTAACTACAGTGATGGGAGAATCCCTCTCGTCACTGTAGGGAGTATCTACAGTCAAGTGCTATAGTGGTGTGGCTGCAGCTGTGCCACCATAGTGTTTTAAGTGTAGACATATTCTTAGAATTTTGTAGTTATGTGCAATACTGTGTTAAAAGCATCTCTCTCTCTCTTTCTCCCCNCCTTTCCCCCCCCCCCCCCCCCCCTTGGCCCATATTATCCAAATGAAGGCTTTAACTCCATTTTTCTGAAGAGGGAATTTTTTAGAGGATGGGATTGAAAATTGTGAGGCTTGGGCTTGTTTCTGAATTTTATTTGGCCACCAGATTAATTTGTGGTGATAGTTAGCTGGATTGGTATATTGAAATACAGAATCCCACTCTAAAATCGGTCCATGCATATATGTCCATTTCCGGGTCATCTGTTGTCCCCACTTTCCTCCTGTGCTCTATACCTTGCTCACCCTTCCCTTCTCCGCATTGGTACTGGAGGTTTTATGGTTATAGAACGGGGGCAGATATATTTTTAGTTTATTTTGGTCCCTGTAAGCCTCATGAGGTAGAGCTGACAACTCCACTGAACTGGTGGTTTCCTGGTTTTTTTCCCCCCTGTTGCTGCCACTACTTCTGTCTCTGTCAATTCAGGGTTGGGGAAAAGAGTGGAGGTTCTTTGCGGAGCACATTCAACTCTGCCTCCCCCAGCAATAATTTCACTCCTGAGATGCAGTGAGACACCCTTCACCCAATGCAAATGTTAAGCCCTATGTATTTTGTATAACAAGAATAATAAAACATGGTGCTGCATATAAGTGTGATCTAGAAATTTCATGTTCAAATTCATGCTGGGATTTATACTTGGGAGCTGTTACTTTCTAAATATATAATTAATCAAATCCCCCATTTTTAATTTATACAACTAAAAGAAAGTGAATAGGGTATTTTAAGATACCCTGCATATGTGAAGTAATCATCTTGTAAGGGGAGAGTTAGCTCAGTGGTTTGAGTATTGGCCTGCTAAACCCAGGATTGTGAGTTCAATCCTTGAGGGGGCCATTTAGGGATCTGGGACAAAAAATCTGTCTTTGAGCAGGGGGTTGGACTAGATGACCTCCTGAGGTCCCTTCCAACCCTGATATCCTATGATTCTATAAGTGCCCAGGTGTTATAATTTGCAAGTCATTTTTTTGTGGTGGCAGGGGAGAAATGTTTATACCCACCCAACATTTATACCCAACCAATCTGTCTTTTGTTTAATCTTACTGATATGAGGTACTACAAATCCGTCTATCTGGACCTCTTTTTTCAAATCAGAGCCCACTCACCCAGGGTTATTTGTCTACTCAGCTCCTTTTCTCATAAAATAATATATAGATATATAATATATTATCATTTTGTTGTCAAAACTGATTATAAATTAGATTTTTTTTTTTGTTTCTAATAAAACTTTTTGTGTAGAAGTTTCTTTAGAAAGTTGAAACATAATGCTAAGGTACTGGTTCCGTTAAAGTTAGTTTTGATATGCTGTTAAATTATCTAGTGCTTTGATAACATGTTTGTCACCTCCAAGCTGTGATGTATGAATGCTTTATGAAAACTCTTCTACAATAGGTATATTTTTCTTCTCTAGGTTTGCCCAAGATCCCATGTGCCTGACATTTTCTTTGATCATCTCTTGTTCGCTAGCCTGAAAATACAGCTTTAAAAAGGATTCCAGACATATTTGATCTGCCAGAAAAAGCTGTTCCAAATGGACAATATGTCTATTACTAACACACCAACAAGTAATGATGCTTGTCTGAGCATTGTTCACAGCTTGATGTGCCATCGGCAAGGTGGAGAGAGTGAAACTTTTGCAAAACGAGCAATTGAAAGCTTAGTTAAAAAGCTAAAGGAGAAAAAAGATGAATTGGATTCTTTGATTACAGCTATAACTACAAATGGAGCTCATCCTAGTAAATGTGTTACGATACAGAGAACATTGGATGGAAGGCTTCAGGTTAGTCCAAATACAGACCCAGATATTTTTTCTACGTATGCTAGTTGAGTGGTAGCAAAAGTGGGTGTAATAGGATTGGTGTGCACCAAAGAGGAAGATTTGCTCTATGGCATAATTTTCCACACCTTGAAGGCGATAGAAACCCATGTGCAGACATAGTTTGTTGGGTTTGCCCCTATAACATTTATCATTTTTCTACAAATACCTCTGTTTTTTCAAATGTACATGCCACAAGTTACATAGAAAGACAGTTTCACATCCTGCTAAGGTGTTAACTTTTTAATATAGAGAGATAATTCTACAGTTTCTCCCATAACTTTTATCTACAGACTTCTGGGAGGCTATGATTTGCAATTTCATATAACTTGTGAATTCCCACCACTTTTGTTGTGTTGGACATTTTATTTCCAATATCGCCTGTCACATTCTTATATTTTCTCCTGGGAATAATCACATTAGTTTAAATATCCACTGGGACGTCTTTTTGGATTCTTTCTATTGGATCCAGAGTTTTGGAGGATAAGTATTTTTCTAAACATGGCAGGAGAAATTTTTAGTGACTGGTACCTGCTCAGTTCTAGCCAACTTTATTCTGTTAGTGGGAAATGAGCAAAAGTCATTTAAAAAAAATATATATATATATTTTTTTTCAACTTTCCCAGTCGACTTTTGTGTCTTTAACTTTCAGGTGGCTGGTCGTAAAGGGTTCCCTCACGTGATCTATGCTCGTCTTTGGAGATGGCCTGATCTTCACAAAAATGAACTCAAGCATGTTAAATATTGTCAGTATGCTTTTGACCTAAAATGTGACAGTGTCTGTGTGAATCCTTACCATTATGAGCGAGTAGTGTCACCTGGCATTGGTAAGTAGTCTGTTGATTGAAGTGGAACAGTGGAAGTAAAGTGTAAATATTTTTTTCTTATGTTCTAGAAAATGTAGACCTAAATAAAAATGTGAGTGCATGATGACATAGTTAAAGACCAAGGATATTTGGAATTACTTTTACCTTTTATTTAGTGGAAATAGTTACTGAAGTTTAACTTTGGAATAAACTTGAGGCATAGGGATGAAATTTCCGGTTGCTGTTTCAGCCTTTCGGAACTGAATATTAAGTGGTATTTAGTTCATATAAACTGTAGGGGAGTGATTTTAGATTGCATATTTCTGTGATATCTCAGCATAGTGTGTGTAGTCACTAACCTCAAGTTTCTGTTAGTTTGTGTATATCAGTGGTCCCCAACCTTTTTCGTCTGGCGGGTGCCAAAAAAACACACCAAAAAAACCCTGAGCGCTGCCGGCGGAGCCAAAAAAAAAAAAAAAAAGACAACTGCTACGCGGGCGCACTTAGACCCCCCGGTTGGGGACCCCTGGTGTATATGTTTACAATGCATCAAATGAATTCATAAGCTTGTAAATGCATTTCATGGTTTTTAAAGATATATTTACTTTTTAAAAGATTCCTTTCTCTTTTTAAAAGATCTTTCAGGACTGACATTGCAGAGTTCTGGTAAGTAGTTAATTGTTTATAATTTATAAAGATTTCTATGTAAAAAGAACTAGATTGCATTTTAAATAGCATATTCACAAATGTTCTCACATGCTGAGAGGGGGAGGGAAAGCAAGGATAGAAATGCACTTATTTCTCTAGTTAGGAGACCTTTCAAAATAGTGGAAGCAATCTGGTGTGTGCATCAAAAAAGTTATAGCCTAAGCTTTCAACTCACCTTTCATTGTTGCTCTAGTTTCACTCATTTGTAACTTTCCAAAGACTCTGATTTGGGATCAGAGCAAGCATGGAAAGTTACAAGCCAAAAAGTTTTTTGTTTTTGTTTGAACAGAATAAGTCTGGCAGTATAATATATTTATCCAGCTGAGTTAGATGATAGAAGGAAAATAGACTTTTCCTGTGTAAAATAGTATTAAAAACTAAGACTGCACAACTAATTCAAACATCTGAACTCTAACGTCAGACTTGTGGCAGGTGTGCTGGAGAATAATCAAATNGGGGGGGGGGGGGGGGGGGGGGGGGGGGGAGTATATTGAAAACTTGGAAACAATTAAACATTTACTTCCAGGTATACTCAGGGAAGGAACTTGACAGGGTTTCAGTTACTTCTGTAACTGTATTGTGTATGCAACTGATGCATGGAAGCTAGGGTTTTTCTTTCCTCTTAAAGGACAGATGTGGTGGGATTTTTTTGTTGATTCAAGTGCCTGGAAGTCTTGGGTATAAACTTAAAAAAAAAAAAAAAAAAAATCAAATCAAATTGCTAAACTTTACAAATTTGAACTTTCAATAGTCTAGAGTCCAGGCCAGTTTGCTTTCTATTGCAGGAGTAGAAGCAATTGAAAATGATTGATTTATGTGCACAGTATCAAGTTTGTACCAAATTTTATAGTAGTTACTAAATACATGGTATGTATTGGTTACATAAGTATATTTTTGTGCTGCTATCTCACTACAGATATGCAACTGATAGAGAGCAAAAGGAAAATATTTTAATATCCTTTGACATTTCCTAAACCAAAAACAAACATGGAATGAATGCAATGTAAAATTTTTAGTTTAAAACATTCAATACAGAATGCAAAAGTTAGTGTTCGTATTATTGTAACTCACCCACACTAGCCACAGAGAATATTTTGGACTCGTAGTTGTTAAATCTGTAGTGCCTTGCATGTACATGCACACTTCCTATGGGAGTTGCATAAAAGTAGCTTGAGAGCAAGGCTTTTTCTTATGTGCAGTGTTGGTGAATTAAGTTGATTATGAGATATTGCGTGTTTAAAGTTGTAACTTCAATATTGCATTAATGTAAGTTAAAGTGCTTGACAGATAGTGCATTTCCACTTTCTCACCCCCTCCAGCCATACTCTAATGAATAGAAACCAGGGGGGAGGGATAGCTCAGTGGTTTGAGCATTGGCCTGCTAAACCCAGGGTTGTGAGATCAATCCTTGAGGGGGCCATTTAGGGATCTGGGGCAAAAGTCTGTCTGGGGCTTGGTCCTGCTTTGAGCAGGGGGTTGGACTAGATGACCTCCTGAGGTC
The DNA here is from genome assembly GCA_003942145.1 of Platysternon megacephalum. Lineage (NCBI taxonomy): Eukaryota > Metazoa > Chordata > Testudines > Platysternidae > Platysternon > Platysternon megacephalum. Next base: position 6,117,490 of record QXTE01000073.1, read on the forward strand.
CCTTCCAACCCTGATATTCTATGGTGTTAGTTCCCAAATTATGCATATTCTAAATTGCTATTTCAGAGGCAGCAAATGGAGCTCACCGTTCTTTGGTGTGCTATACAGTTACTCTTTACTCTTCTCAGCTACTGAATGAATTGTTTGTTTATTTGTAAACTAGAGAACATGCCCCACAATGTTGTAACAAGGTCTGTGTAGGTCCAAGAATGCAGCTTTAATAGTGTTGTAATTGTTTGGAAGTGGAGCTGCTCCATGTATTTACTTATAAATTAGTAAAATGCACATGCATGCTTAAGGATTTAAACCTTTATTTCTTCATAGCGCCATCAAGTATGTTGGTGAAAGATGAATATGTTCATGACTTCGAGGGACAGTCATTATCTACAGCTGAAGGCCATTCGGTCCAGACCATCCAGCATCCACCAAGTAACAGGGCTTCTACTGAGACTTACAGCACCCCAGCTATGTTAGCTCCTACTGAGTCTAGCACTACCAGCACCACTAACTTTCCCAACATTCCTGTGGCTTCCACAAGTAAGAAACTTAGATTATCTGGAATATAAAATCTGAATACTTGAACCATTTGATCTTCTCTAAAGTGGACATTGCATAGGAAACTTGCTTTTACTTTATCAAAGTAAATAACATAAAGTGAGGTACTAGTGTATTCCAAACCCAGGTGGCCTGTTGATCTCAGATGAGATTTTAAAATGAGATTTTACTTGGAGCCTAGAATTTGAATCAGTTTTTTCTGTTTAACCTCCCCCCCCCCCCCCCCCCCCCCCC
>QXTE01000073.1:6118358-6140049 GCA_003942145.1 Platysternon megacephalum
TTTTTTACCCCCCCCCCCCCCCCCCCCAACTATTACGCTTACTGAGTTTTCTAAACTACAAAAAACTGATACACACTTCTTGAGAAACCCTTACAAACGCTGTTCATTGTTGTGTTGTTTAGGTTATTGACCCTAGTATTGAACAACTGGCGTAGGAATGGAAAATTTCAGTATCCCATTAAATCAGCAGGAGGGATAATAAAACTGGATATATGAAGAAGTATTATCAACCCGTGTACAGAACAGTAGTTCTTAAACTTTCTGAAGCTGAGAAGACTTTTTTGAAAGAAATAATTGGACCACTTGAAAAATAAGCCTGTAAAAATTGCAGACTCTCATGAACACGTTGGGATGCCATATCTAATTTTTCTTAAACATTTTTTGTGAATTTAGCCGTGTGGAAGTGCTCAATTCAATCAGTTATCACATAGCCCTAGAAAATGAAATCCTCTGTACTCAGATCAGGGAGTAGCAGTATGCAAAGATCCCCATGCTACCTCGGCAACATCCCTCAGTCCTTGCCTAGAGAAACCATTTGTATTTTGGGTTTTGTATCGCTCCCATCACCATAGTATCATATTGCTCTAAGTGTGTGAAGATAATTTAGTCTCCATTTTCTTTCAGTGTTTGATGCCTCTAGTAAGTCCATGGAAATCTTATTGAAAATAAGTGTTTCTGGGGCTGAATGATGTTGCTTTTTCTGTATCTTTCAAGTGAACCCTTTAGCTTCTCTCTTTTCCCTATATCAAAAATATCCAAAACAAAACCTGAGTAAAACAAAGATATGTTTTCGTGTCAGCAAATAAAAATGTGCAGAGCAATCCGTCATAAGATATTAAACATAGTATGCTGTCAGAGTAGAAGCAAAATTAGCTGATGCTAAAAGTATCTTTCTTGCAGCTTTCTAAGGTTCTTTCCTGCAAGAAATATCTCCTTACTTTATAGCAGCTTTATTATAATAGCTTTGATAACTGGGATGTGTTTTCCTCAGTAGGATTGTGCAGTTTCCCTGTTATAATAAAATTGTGGAATATTTATGAATGGGAAGTATGTTCTTTTACCAGGTCAGCCAACCAGTATATTGACAGGTAGTCATAGTGATGGACTCTTACAGATTGCTTCAGGGCCTCAGCCAGGAACACAGCAGAATGGGTTTACAGCTCAGCCAGCTACTTACCATCACAGTGAGTACACACATTGATGCATTCTTTTTATTTTTTTTAAATCCATTAATAAATATTCAGGAGAAATACAAAAAAAATAAATAGAAATGACATGGGTAAGCTCCCTTAAATGCAAAGTAGCCCAGTCCTTTTTTACTTCTTTTAGATAGTACAACAACTTGGACTGGAAGTCGAACGGCAGCCTACACACCTACTATACCTCACCACCAGAATGGACATCTTCAGCATCACCCACCTATGCCCCATCCTGGACATTACTGTAAGCATTTGTGGATTTTCAAATAGCTATACTTTTTATGCTGTCATTGTAGGATAATGGCAGAATCTCTCTTGTGACCTTTCCCCTCACAAGTGTAAATTCTATTAATTATAAAACTGTAATTATTGTGTAATGTATTCTGACAATTAAATACAAAAGCTCCATGAGAGTTGGTGCACTGTACTTTGCACTGCATCAAAACAGACGAGCAGATTAAAATTTTAGTTGTGTTATAATGGCACCATCCAGTTTCCCTTTTCAGCCTCTGTTTATAGAACTTTATAACTTGGCTGTAAATACTTCCTTTGTCCAAAAGTAGATTTTGAAATAATATTTGGCCTTTTTTGGTTCAAGTTCCTGTTTCAGATCCTTTAGAAACATATTTAGAGTAAAGTCTCATTTTCTTAATAACTTACAGTACTTAGACAGGCATTTCTTTTAAAGTGTAATTTATGTGCATTAAAATTTAAAAATATTGTAAAAGTTAAAAATCATTGCTGACTGGCCCCACTACAACCCAATTCATGGGGACATTTGGCACATATATTTGCACTTACTACAAAACAAACCTGAAAATGGATATTCTTTAAAGATTCCTAGTTAGCTCTTGGCCTCAAGGCAAAATAGATTGATTTTTGTTTTTCTAAGTTGTAATCTAGTAGGTTTGAATGAGATCAGTAGAGCCTAAAGGTATAGCAGATTAGATAGTTTATCTAAGAACAAGGAGTGTGGTGACAAAAGAACAAAAATTAAAATTAATTTTGCCTGTCCTTCTTTATTATGGAATTCAGTAATCTCTAAACACTGGGATCAGTCTGGCTTTCCTATTATTGTACTTATAAATTATTCTATTTGCAGTGGTTATGCTCTGCACTTTATTCCTGAGGGGGAGATAAAATCAATTATTGCAATAAATTACTTTGGCAGTTTTCCTGTATCAACAAAACATATTTTAGACTCTGTTATTAAGTTTTCTATTACTCCCTTCTACCTGGTTCCCACTCATACTCCATCTTGTTTATCTGAAGTACTGGAGTTCAAAAATATTTCTGGTGCTCAAGCTACTCATAAATGTTTTCAATATTTACTTGGCTTTCTAATTTAATACTTTGACTTTCCTAAAAATGTATGATGGTACTCCTGGGCTCTCTCCTTGGCCTCCTGCTCCTCTCACTTTGGGCAACCTCATCCATTGACATCTACCAACTTTGTCATCTTCTCCCAGAAGCCATTGTGCATGATGCATATCCCGAACTCATCTGTAAGACGGCACATTAAACCCTTCTAAAGATGTACTTCTGCTGTGCTGCCTATGGAGAGCATAGCTAATTTATAATAAAAATTAAAACAAATTATTAAGTTAACTATGCTTTGCCAAGACTAAGCTCTCTGCTGACCTCTGTTTTTAGAATGAACTTGTCAGGGCTAGGACCATACCTTCTTCTCTGTTTGGAAAGTGCCTAGCACATTGTGGACTCTACCAAAACTTAATACTCAGAAATCTGTATCTTCATGTAAAATAAACTTCATGCTTTTTTTTTAAAGGGCCAGTTCACAATGAACTTGCATTCCAGCCTCCTATATCAAATCATCCTGGTAAGTGCATGCTTCTGAAGAGTTGTTCGAAGTATAATGGAAAATTAAATTTATTCCATATGGGCCTGGTACAAAGCCATGTATCACCTACTTCAAAAGTTGTGCCAAGCATATATTACGAAGAAATAATACATTTTGAGATATAAAAATCAGTTTTTTCTCTTTTAATTTTTCTAAGCTTAAGCAGTTGGTGGTATCTAAGCAGGTACAGTTTTGGTGTTAAAACTAGCCAACTTGCAGATGCAAGGTTGCAACTTGCAGATGCTAACGTTGCAATAATACAGTTTGTCCCATCACACAAGTTACATCATTTGTATGATTTAAACAGTAATTTTATTTTTTCATTCATTGGCCTCTACCACTGAAAGGAAAACTGGCAATGATTGAAAGCTGAATTTAACTGGTGATAAGACAGCAATGTTAATTATAAAAATATGAATTTTTATATAATCCACACTCTTCATAATTAAGCATTGTTTCATAAACATAAGTCTGAAATACTTGTTCCTTAAGGGTTTTTGTAAAAACTGGAAACCTTTGTGTCTGTCCTATTATGGTAAAAACAGTATTTCTCCTAGTATTTGCAGTGATTCTGTCTTTTTTTCCTAAAAATCAACCTGTACTATCTATCTGTATATAAAAAGTATAATTAATATGCAAATTCATTGACATTGATGTGCAGTTAGAATAATTAAGTGCAATTGCAAGCTTAAGTTACCATGACCTCATTCCTGCCCAGGTGTTCTGTTTCGTCTCTAATGTGCAAAACCTTTACTAGTAAATACTACATAAAAATTTGAAAGTGGAGGCAATTTTGTGCTCATTTAAGCTCACTACTGACTTCTTACAGATATATAAAAAATACATAAACACACTGTTGAAAATTAAATTCCAAGTACAAATGGCAAAACTTCTAAACTCTTGTCTCTCAGGGTTTTGCAGGATTTTTACTGGCAGGTTTCAGTCTGTTCTTTGTCGTCTTCTCTAGCTCCGGAGTACTGGTGTTCAATTGCTTACTTTGAAATGGATGTGCAGGTTGGGGAGACATTTAAAGTCCCTTCAAGTTGTCCAGTTGTTACTGTTGATGGATATGTAGATCCTTCTGGAGGAGACCGCTTTTGCCTGGGCCAGCTTTCTAATGTACACAGAACAGAAGCCATTGAAAGAGCAAGGTATTTTGCATGTCTTCTGGAACACCAGACTTTGGTTGTATTTTATATTTATTGTTCAAGCTTTTGGTATATACCTTTCTTTTGAAGGTATAAGTGCCATTATGTACATTCTGATTAATAAGCTACTACAGCATGTGTCTTCCTGGGCCTTTGGGTTCACACTTCAGGTATGTTCATGCATCTGAGTAGTGCATCAGTGGCCTAGGAGTGTGCCCCTTGATGTGGCATATTGCATTTGTTGGTTTATATAATTGTGTTTGAAAGTTGTCATAATTTTAAGAACAATTTGTGTCCTTGTGCTTGGGGAGAGAAGATTTAATCTATTGAGGGTAAGGGCAAAGATTAGACTAAGTGAAGCACACAGGTTCTTTAGAGCATCATAGGCAAATTGAAAAAAGATATTTGTTTTTCATTCTCACCTCACACTTAAGTTTTGGTGAAGGAGCAGAAAAAGGACTTCAGGAACTCTTTTGATAGTGATAAACTCCTTTCCCCACGAAACAAACAGGAATACAACAGGACTAAAATAATTCCAAGTGGTAATAGTTAATTATCTTAAAATATGGTGCATGATTGTGACATCACCAAGAGGTCATGTTGCTGTTTTGGAGCATTGCTTTAAAAGATGTGTAGAATGCTATTCTCTAATGCAGGACTGTACACTTGGATGACTTTAGAAGAGCTCTGTGTGGTCTCTTTCACCAACAGAAGGTGGGCCAGGAAAAGATACTACCTCACTCATTTTGTTTCTCTCATGTTTTAATACAGCACGGCTACAGCAATGCTGCAAACAATTTAGGACACTTATCAGTGTGGATTCTTATTCTGCTGAAATAGTAGGCCCAAGTGTTGTGTTTGCTCAGATACAGTTTTGGAATGCAGGGTCTATGTCTCCAATTACTTTAAGTGTTCCTTGACCTACATTGCCTATCCATGCTGCTACTCCCATAAAGTTAATGTTACATGTACAATGCAGTGTGCTCATTGTACAGTGTGGATATGATATACCTTCATGCTTTGTTGCATAGCTTGCAGTGGACTGCTGCTGCTAAGACTTCAATAATCCCAATTCTTTGAAAAATAGTAAATTATTCACCTTCTAGGTAAATTATTTTACAGCCTAGAATTTAGATTATGGTGTAGTGGACTGCTGAGAACTCTTAGGATTTGTGTATGGTTCATTTAACAAGGTTCTAATGTGTACCTTGTGAACATAAGTACATTGGACCTTTTTCCCTTTTTAAGGTTGCACATAGGTAAAGGGGTGCAGTTGGAATGTAAAGGTGAAGGCGACGTGTGGGTTAGGTGCCTCAGTGACCATGCAGTCTTCGTCCAGAGTTACTACTTGGATAGAGAAGCAGGGCGTGCACCAGGAGATGCAGTTCACAAGATTTACCCAAGTGCATATATAAAGGTTGGTTTGAATATCCTGGATGACAATTGTAGGAAATAACAAATGAATTTGTTCCTTGTAAATGGTAAAGAAATTGTTTTATGAAGTGTTGAAAGAAATGTAAACCAAACAACCTAAATTATATTTTCCCACTAAAACAAAAACTGTTTTAGCCTCTATTAGGCTAACTGGTGCCCAATGAAGTTTTGCTTATTTTATTGTTGATGAATGGCTTTTTAAATTGGCAGTGTTTATTTAGATGTTATGGAAGCAACCAGCCATTTCATAATTCTGTCACAAGCAATCTTAGCAGTGGTATTGCATTTTAACAGTTTTTGTTTAAACGAGTTAGTACAAAAAGTTGGTTACTTAAGCTTATAATATGGTCCAATTGTTTTTTCTCATTTTGGAAAAAAAATGGTTTGAAATGTTGTAATAAAATCTTGAAAAAATAGCTAATTTTTTAATAAAAGCATCGGCATGGAAATATTGAACCAATGAACCACCAAAAGTCAAACTTTTTATACAAAATCATATATTTTTCTGACAGATTTCAGATTTAAGATAATTTGTTTTACATACATCTCAGGGTAAAATGAGGTTTAAAACCAAACTACTTTGCTGGGCAACATACCCAGGGCACTGGATTTCTTTCACTCACTGTAAAAACCCTCAGTCTCTGAGAGCAGAATTCTTGTGTATTTCAGTACCCTGTCTGATCATAAAAAAGCAGTGTGCCCACAAACTGAAACCTAGCTGTTCTAATTTGAGGCCTACCAGCTGTCAGTATTCTGCGTAAGTAAATTGCCATATTTCAACAAGGCTGTGACAAAAGCAGACAGGGACTCTCAGAGTTTAGGAGGACACATCTCTAATTTTTCATTTATATGCCTCGCTTTTTGAAATTAACTATTAAGCTATGACCTTCTGGATTTTGTCAGTTTGTGACAATCTTAGGCCCTGATCCTGCAATTTGATTCACATAAGTAGCCTCTTTAGCGCACATAGATTCAATCAGGACCTCAATGTGTTGGGCTTTTTGTATACCTACTAGTGCTCAAATCTTAGAGTCTGTAAAAACAATGGATAGAATTTTTGACCCCTATATGTTCTAGAAATAAAAAATCAGTTGGTAAAAGCTTGCCTGTGTCTAGGGAGACTAACTCTGTGGTGTTTTTAATTTCTCTTTTACATAACAGCAATGATAGCATTAGCTCTTATGAACTCTTTCCCTCAGTGGTTAAGATAAATCTATGTAATGCAGGACTTATATTTTTTTAAAGGTGTTTGATTTACGCCAATGTCATCGTCAGATGCAGCAGCAAGCTGCCACTGCACAAGCTGCAGCTGCTGCCCAGGCTGCAGCAGTAGCTGGAAACATCCCTGGACCAGGATCAGTAGGTGGAATAGCCCCAGCTATCAGTAAGTACATTAAGTAATTTCTTTGCTCTTTTTAAGGAAAAACACCCTACAGTGAATGGGGACCATATTATATCTATGCTTATTCACGCTTCAGACTTACTCTTATTTATCAAGTAAATAAAGCACCTATTTCTGTAGCTTCTCTGCACACGAAGCTCCCATTGTGAAGTCTGTGGGAATTCCGGGTGTGAACGTGGCTGCAGAATTTGGCTCTATAAAAGGAGTGTGACAAAGTATGCTGCTTCCGAGGCACAAAGGTCAAACAGTATAACTACTTTCCTCGAAACGAAGTTGTATCTCCACCTCCTAAAACAGAGTTTGAAAAATTTCCCAGAGAGAACTAAATGTAGTAGTCAGCTACAAAAAAATGGGGAAGTGGTGTGAGACTGGGGCCCATCACTGTGGTCTAGGGGAAACAGCCATGTAAGAAGCTTGTTCTGGAGGAAGGTGCTGGGATCTGTCACTGAGCTTGCCCTGAATTTCGCTAAGATTTTTATTTTAAAATAGGTGCCCAAGTTTAGGCTCCTAAGTCCATATTTAGGCACCTAAATAAGTAGCCAGAGTTTTGAAAATGCTGGACGTTTACTTAAGCACATTAATCTTCTCTAGCTTCTGTCTTGCTGTTGGCAAATAGATATTTCAAGCCATTTCACAGAACATTGAAAGTGTTATGGCCAAAATAATTTAACTTGTTAATATTAACAGAAAGCACCAGTCCTATTTAATGATCACTTGCCATATTCATCTTTTCTTCTGTTTCATTAAACATGAACAAAACAATATAAAAAGAAACAGAATAATTTGGGTAGGGTGTTTTTTGTTAAATATGGAGTACATTTTTGTCTGCTTTAAAACAGAAAAAAATCTTCCTTGAGAAGGCAACCTGTAGTCTGTACCAACTTTACACAGTTGGGAAATGTTTATTGCGACGCTAAATTCACTGAAATAGAGGTTTAAAATGGAAATACAAACAGTTCTCATTAATAGCACATTTCAAATGACAATTATGGCTTTAGGCCCCTCTCCACAAATATTTTAAAGAAATCACGTTAGCAGCAAATAAACTGCAGTAGATGTTGGCGGTTTCCCAACACCATTTGTACAGTCCTGTTAGGTTATCATGTTGAAGTGGAAAACTGAGATTGGCTCAATACATATGCTTGTACATAGAAGGTTCATCTGGATAAATTACATATACAAATTTGGAAGTCCTTTTTGCTTGCTTTTTGTTTAATTTGGATTTGTGTCTTTTGGGCCGTTTTGAATCAAGATGGCACAGCTATATATTGAATTGTCAGTACTTTCTCATAAGGCTGACCAGTCTACTGTTCACTTAATTCCAGAAATAAGTATTTCTAGCTGTACTTAACTTTCTAAAATAGGCTTTTAAGACTGGCTTGCATCACATAACTCTTTTCAGGCTAATTGATTGTATATGATCGCTTATACAGGTTTGCAAGGATACATAGTCACATAAATCAAAAAGTAGAGTTGGAAAACCTATGTATCTGTAGCACAAATCTGTAAATGTTGATTGGCATGGTTTGTGGAGAGGGAGAACTGTACATGGAGGAACAGCTGAGCAAACGGGTTACTATGTAGAATTGGCTAGGTGTTGCGTAAAACTGGCATGGTAAAACAGCATGTCTGAGGCAACTAAATACACATTAACACTTACTCAAAACCTCTTATTTAGGTTTGTCAGCTGCTGCTGGAATCGGCGTAGATGATCTTCGCCGCTTATGCATACTCAGGATGAGTTTTGTGAAAGGTTGGGGACCTGATTACCCAAGACAGAGCATCAAAGAAACACCCTGTTGGATTGAAATTCATTTACACCGGGCCCTCCAGCTTCTAGATGAAGTGCTTCATACCATGCCTATTGCAGACCCCCAACCTCTGGACTGAGATCCCTCTGTGCACTGCTGTGGACCGTTATATTGTCGGGATGGTGGATTGTAAAATACAATTCTGTTTATAACCTGAAGATATATTTTACTTTTGTTCCGCTTAATCTTTTAAAACCAGGTTTTAAAAATGTGTTTGCCTTCTTGCTCTTAGCAGAAAGAAACTGAACATGCAGAAATTGGATTTCAGGTTACTTTTTCAGAACGTTACTGTCACAACAGGTGGCTCAGGGCTTAAAGTAAAGCCCATATGGATACTTTCAAAGGGATTGAACACAGTACTGGTAACTTTGATCTGCTCTATTATGGCAACTTGCTGATAAGCCTCATGAGACCCTTTTGTATGCAGAATATATATATATTATATATATTTATATCTGAAAATTCTTTCTAATCACCATAAACATTTACCTTAAAACAACTTTAAAGTTACTGAAATCTTGCATTTAATTCTTTTAGGGAACAAATCGTTAGCAACAGAGATTTCTTTATTTTGATGAATATCTTGCTGTGATTTTCCAGATTGAAGGGTACAGACTGCCAAAAATGAGGAATATGTTGTTGGTAATAATTTAAAAGTAGCCTGGAAAAAGAAATGTTTCTTTTCCTTTACTATATTTTAAAAATATGTCTTAGATTTTTATTTATATAGGCACACAATTTTTAAAACACTAACAGGAGTGGATACTTTCAGTGCTGGCACTCAGTTTAAATATAACATGAAATATCCAATCTGTAAAATTGCCAATTAAATGACATAATGAATATCCTAATGGCAGGAACATATTTTCATAACTACTGCTGACTTCTGTGATCTAAATACAAAGGGAAAAAAAGTCAGACTTGGCATTTGTCTAAAATGGGTAGCTTGATTGTTTATACTTAATTTGAAAAGTGATAACTTGCATATACCATTAAATCATGTATATTATGACATCAGTATTTAGGATCCAGTTTTTGTATCTGTTCACTATTTCCACTCAGGGCAAGATGACAAACTTGTTTTTATACCTCTTGGTTATTTTAAGCCTGATGCCATCAATGACCTCATCAATTGGCAATGACTTTGTATAGAGAATTTAAAGTAGAAAAACTTGCAAATGTATTGACTGTATGACAGTTACAATATGTATGCTTTCTCGCTAGTTAATAGTATAAATAAAGTTCTGAAAACCCCAATTTATACAATTGTATTTTGTTTGCTTATATTAAATATTTTTTCTTCTCTGTGAGTCCACTAATCTAGAGTGATTGGTCACTTTCACTTGAAAGATCAGCAGCAGCCAATAGCATTAAGATTTATGTAACTTCCACCCTAAATTTTGATTTTGTTCATCAGGGCTCTTCTAGCTTTTCTTTTTCTGTACTTGTTCAGATGTAGCAAGAGTTGTTGTTTCTTAGCGACTGGGTATGGCATTTGTGTGGGGAATTGGAAATTGAAGAAATGGCCCAGAACTACTGAGTGCAAATCCAGTGCTGCATTCAAACACTGTTAATTCAGTCTGCCTGCATTGTTGTGTTGAGCCAATCTAATAGAACAGTTTCAGCAGGTAACACAATAAGAAACAGTCTTGAAACAGATTATTCAAGGGGTTTTTTGTTTGTTTTTTGCCACATTCCTTGCATCAAATCAAGAATTTGCAGAGGACTATGATAGCATTTAGATAGAGCCCTTTTCATCCATAGATCTCAAAGTGCTTTAGAAAATTAGTCAGCGGTTGTCATTCCCATTTTACAGATGAGCACACAAGTCAAATGACTTGCCCAAATTAGTGACAGCTGGGGTGTTTTTCTTAGGTGGTTGGATGCTTCTAACCATTTGGTCAAAGATCCTGACTCATCCAAAAAACAAACAAACAAAAAAGGTCTCTGGGAGAAGGTTTTTTTATGTTGATGGAACTAGTGAAGCCTGACCACAGGCTCTTCTTACCCATCTGGCTGTTGAATTATCTGCTGTGCTCTTAATCCCGGATTCTTGGTTCCTTTGGAAAATGTACAAACTTTTGTCAAGTTAATTGTCGTGGGGCAGTTTGCATGAACTGGATTCTGTGTGGCTTCCCTATGAAGAATTATGCATCTCCTAAAGGCACTCATCATTTCAGTTTATAATTGTTGATCTTTGCACAGCTACATCGAAGAAATCCTCCAGAACTTTGCATATACTTGAGTCCCCAAGCTTTCTGCCAGCTTGATGGTGTACTGCAAGATTCCCTCTACCTGATTTAAAATAAACCAAATCAAATACTTTATTGTGGCCTGAAAGGAATCAACAGATTAGGCTGTATATTCAGAGGCATCACAAACAGGAGCAATGATCTCTCCCTTCAATTCTTGTAAACAGCATCTGGAATACTGTGTTCAGATTCAGGCAAACGAGAGTATTCAGATTAGAGCAACAAATTCAGATGACTAAGGGATTAACCAAAAGTACAAATTCCAGGTTTATAATCAGGAAAAATTTCCTGTCAGGTGTGAGAGAGAGTGAAACTGTGGGTGGATGCCTCATCCTGGAGACACTTAAAACAAATAAGAACAATCTTGAGCTGGCATGGGGATGGACTAGAGCAGCAGTTCCCAAACTCTTTTGGCTGCAACTCCCTTTCAGAGATTCATGTCCCATGTGTACTCTCCTCTTTCTAAGAGACAGTATTTCTGTTGATGCCTGGAGTCTAGAAGCCCATCCCAGCTGAGGCACCCTGTAGCTCCTAGGCCAGTGAGCATCTTCTGCCCAGGATATGTGCTGGAGGGGCGCAGTCTCAGCAGGACACACAGCTGGGCTGCACCTCTCTCCTCATACCTCCATCCCTGCAATCCCCTAGAATCACTCTCAGGCTGCAGGCTCCTCTGGTCGTGGCACGATTCCCAGCATGCATGTGGAAGAGCCTGAGTGGGCAGGAGAAACTACCTCCCAAGGGGGTGCATGGACATCGGCCTCTGGAGAGGTGAGCAGGCTGAAATAGGCCTCCACCTCCTGTGCAGGGAGAGGCCATGCCCCATTACTTCTCATCCCTCCCTCCTCGTTCTTCCAGCCTCAGAGCAGGAGCTGCAGATAGTGAGAGGACAGTCAGGTCCTCGCATCCCCTGATAACTAGGGCCCTACCAAATTCACGGCCATGAAAAACACATCACGGACCGTGAAATCTGGTCTTTTGTGTGCTTTTACCCTATACTATACAGATTTCACCGGGGGGAGACCAGCGTTTCTCAATTTGGGGGTCCTGACCCTAAAGGGAGCTGCAGGGGGGGTCGCAGTATTGCCACCCTTCTGCGCTGCCTTCAGACCTGGGCGGCTGGAGAGTGGCAGTTGGCTCTTATCCTGGATTCTTTTAAGAAAAGCACTGATGCTAGAAGGCTTGGCACTCAGTTGCCTTTAAAGTAGAATGATTGGGATTATTTCCACCATATTTGGACTGCTTCTCCACGAAGCTTAAAATTGAAGTTTAATTTACTTCGGCCTCGTCCCCACTGGCATTAAAATGGTGGCATTTAGATGCCAAAGTTAGAGGATTTGGAGATAAACTGCCAATGAAATGATTTTTAAATGGTTCAAAAAACTGTTTAACAATTTTCTTTGCCAGTATAAACTGGGGACACAATTCCCTTTGAACTCCTATTTAGGCTTTGCGCTGTGAACAAGGGATGTGATTCCTCTGCTTGTGTACACATACGTTAGCTCCTGTTGAGGGAGTGTGAGTATAAATAGCAGTGTAGCCATTCGATAGCATAGGTAGTGGCAGTGCAGGCACACCTGAGCCCCGTGTCGAGTACATACCCACCTGTTTCAGGCATGTTTATTCAGCATGACCAAGCCATGCTTCTGCTGCCATGCTACACAGCTATTGAGAGTCGCACTAGCTTGATGAGAGCTAGCACAAGTGTGTGCGCTTGAGCAGGAGAGTCACACCTCTCGCTCATAGTGTAGACCAGGGGTCGGCAACCTTTCAGAAGTGGTGTGCCAAGTCTTCATTTATTCACTCTAATTTAAGGTTTTGCGTGCCAGTAATACATTTTAACGTTTTTAGAAGGTCTCTTTCTATAAGTCTATAATATATAACTAAACTATTGTTGTATGTAAAGTAAATAAGGTTTTTAAAATGTTTAAGAAGCTTAATTTAAAATTAAATTAAAATGCAGAGCCCCCCGGACCGGTGGCCAGGATCCAGGCAGTGTGAGTGCCACTGAAAATCAGCTCACGTGCCGCCTTCGGCACGTGTGCCATAGGTTGCCTACCCCTGGTGTAGACATACCCTTAGAAACCATTTACTAGTCTTAGGCTTAGTCTTCAAATGATTCTTCTAGACTTGATTGGAAAAAGTTTCTAAGAATTATCTATCCATTTAGCTCCTTGCATGGCCCCCATCACGGCACTACCTAGTGGCTTTATCCCCTGAACACCCCTCTAAGGTGGGGAAGTACTATTTCCCTTTTTACAGATAGGGATTTGAGGTACTGAGAGATGAAATGTCTGAGGTCACAGGAAGTCTGTAGCAGAGGCAGGTATTGAACCTATGTCTGAGTTGTGCTCTTACCTTAACTGCAAGACTGTACTTCCTTAACAATTTATAAGATGTCTATGCTCTGTCCACACTGGCTAGGCAAATATTATTTAAATTGTATTTCAGTGCCAGTATGAATGGGGTCTTTGCCTCTTCTTTGAACCCTTCAATTCTTATGTACTTCCTGGTGGTCTTTTTTTTATGTTATTTTTTGTGTGTGGAAAATGCTTTGTTTCTCCTGGCAAATTAGATGGCATGCCCTTTGGCATGGACTGGTCTCTTACTTGGCATTTCTACAGTATCACATACAGTGAGGTCCACATTCTGAGTGGGACTTCTAGGTGCTACTGTAATACAATTAATTAAAAAAATACCCAAGATGGTTCTTTCTTTAGGTGGCATCCAGACTTTACTTGAGTCAAGAAATTTCCACTCCTTCTCCTGTGCTACTTAATTCCTATTCCTTCACACCGTGAGAGGGAGCACCTTGGGCGTAAAGTACTGTCAACATCCAAAGGAATTCTATTCATGTGGGTATGTTTTATTTTATAAACAAGACTTTGAAGAAAAACAGTCGCTAAGAAGAGTTGTTTTGTTTGACCATGCTTGTTTCTGTGGTGTATGTATCTGGTGGCAGTTAAGGTCTCTTCTAGGAGATTGCCGCTCTTCTAGGGGCAGAGACTTACAAAGTGTCCATCTGATCACTTTTGCATTCTTCTGAGTCACCATTGGCTAGATTCCTCTACCTCTGATGCAGCTAGTCAGCACGTTGTCACTGAACATGGTACCTTCCTTTACATTCTCCATGAGACACCTCTACCTAGATGCTCCAAGACCTAGATTGGTGGACAGTGAGGTTGTAGAAAGAATACTTTGCCCTTTCATCGGGTGTTACCTATTCAAAGCACTTTGCAAACACTATCAAAGAGTTTATCTACCCAACATTTCTGAAGATCCGATCTGGGATATCCCATTTTATTCTGTCAGTATTTTTACTGTGCATGTTCCTGCTGAGTTTCACAGGGATTTTGACTCTGCTTTTGAGTTGTCTGAAAACTTAATTTGGGGAGCCCTGCTAACAGTAGGAATATAATCTAGAAAATGCCGAGAGATTGGATACTGTTG
The DNA here is from genome assembly GCA_003942145.1 of Platysternon megacephalum. Taxonomy (NCBI): domain Eukaryota; kingdom Metazoa; phylum Chordata; order Testudines; family Platysternidae; genus Platysternon; species Platysternon megacephalum. The sequence continues at coordinate 6,132,913 of QXTE01000073.1, forward strand.
GCTGCTAGTTACCTTATGCACATGTGAGAGTGCTTCATCACTCTGGAATTACAGGACTCAACATTTTGAAGGTTGATGAATTCATCTAGTACTTTCTGGCTCCAGTATCTTTATCCCTCGTGTTTGATGAGTTTGGTAGCTCTACTAAGCCAAGACACAACTGGATTGATTACTGTAAAGCATACAGAGCCCAAAATGCACCATGGAAGTTTTCTTTTGAGCACGAAAGCCTAGTGAACAGTAATACATGTAGCCATTGCCTTTTTGATAAACGGTCAACAGAATTCTCAGTAGTTCCTTTGTAACTTATTGTACGTTTTTCGCTAGACAGTTTGTGGATAATATACTGTAGTTAATTTTCCTGAAAATTCTGTAACAGAGTATGTTTTTGATTAAAAAAAGGTAAAGATTCAAATCTTTGGCTTCTTCATTATTTTGTTCAGTGGACAGCTTCTATGCATTTTTTTTTTTAATTGGCTGTCAATACTGAAAATTGAAGCAGTGAGGGAGCACCATTTTAGCTAAGGTAGCCATTTTAGGCTGCATCACATTAAAGAATCCTGGCTTGGAGTGCATGTAGTTTAGTAATATATTTCTGCAAACTATTATTTCATACTATTTGCATTCTAGTATGGTTCACAGTGTGGTAGGCACTGTCTGTACATGAGGACAACTAGGGCCTGTATAAGCACAGAAGTTGGACCAGTTTAACTTAAATTAGTTTAAACTGCTGGGTCTTGTGTGTGTGTGGACACACTTATATTGGTTTAGAACTTGTTTTATTGGTTTAGATTATGCCTATAAAGTTTCTGACACAAGCTGAATATACGTAAGTTGAGTGTAAACCAGCATTAGAGTGTGCACACAAGTTGCACCAGTTTAAATTGGTATAAAATCACACCTTTAATTATATCAGTATAATTCTGCTGATACAGTTTTTTGTTAACATTGTACCTTGAGTCTGCACACAAGGTCAAGGATAATTCCATAATCTTAATCTAAAACCATGGCAGTTTCTGAATTATTTTGTGTGCGAGAAGAACTTTAAACTGTGTGCTCTTTATTCTCTTTGCAAAATGCTTTCCTGGCTTGCCATTCCTCCCTCATCTTTGGCTTGGTGTCCCATGAGGACTTCCACCCCTAGAAAATTAAGGGGCATAATGTATATGTAGCATTTAATAGGAGTATTTACTGGGATGGAAAAGTTGTGCAGGGGACATCTCAGTTGTGGCATTTTTAAATGCCTAATTCTGGGGTAGATGTCCTTCCTTTTGCTTGCAAAAGAGAGTCATGGAAAAGGGTAATTGTTACGGGGAAGAGATTAGATGCATTTTCAAAACCTGAATAGAAGTTTGGAAAGCTTAGAATTGTAAATGTTTGGAATTGAACTGAACAGATGTTTGAAGACTTAAAGCTATGGAACAGTTTAATGCGAAGGGCAAAGAACTTTCCCTGTAAAGTTATATTATAATAGTCAATGCTTTTAGCTTTAGTCCTCTCACTGTTGTTCTTTATATAACTCAAGAAAACACAACTACTTGCTTCCACGCGCAGATTATAAATGGAAGGAATGTTTTTCTGTCAAGACCTATAGATGTGTACAAATTCCAGAATAGCAGCAGTGGGACTACCATACAACAGAATGGCAGACAACAGTATTATGTTTTAGATGTTGGGAACTTTTAAAAACACATCTAATACCACATAAGTGTAAGTATGTACAGTTTGGTGTTCAAAATAAATATTGTCCTATTAAGTTACCAGTAATAAGTCAACAGCATTTATATGGAATAAAGAATAGTAGCATAGACTTGTCGCTCTTGAAGAAAGACCTGCATTAACTGAGGAAGCCAAATAAACTTTTAAAAGTAAAGTTCATATTAATTCAAATACATTGTTCTCTAAAGAGATGGAAGGACGCTTCATGTGTAACGCTGTATGTTGGTGGATGACAGGCCAGAACGCTAATGCAAGTTTGTAATCAATTTTACAACAATTAAGATGTCCTTTGGCTGTTTTGCTTGGAACTTATTTCCCCCAGTTCCAGCCAGTAAACTGTTTATCATTCCGATCTGAGGTACTTTTTCTATGGCTGATTGTCAGTATTGAAACACATCCAGACTGAAATCCATTGTAATGAGTGATGTTTTCTTGAGTGACATAACTGATTGTCATCTGTGTATTCCCCAGACCATAGTGACTGCTGCTTAAATGAGTGAAGCTATCATTCTTATTAAGCAGATGAAATCCAGAAACCTATAATTCCATTCTCAGCTCTTATTGGGCTGGTAACACTTGAACTGTGATTCTTAATAAATGAACTAATATGCTAATGATGTTAGCACTCAACTGTTTTGACAATAAGAGGATAACAGATGGACAGAGTGTATTCAAGGCTATAATTGATTTGAAGGCGCCACTGACATTTAAACAATTCATGAACGGCAGCAGAGTCCCATGAGTGTGTTCAACTTTGCCTTTACTCATCTGCCCCAAGTCCTTTGCAACAATTCATCCTTTTCTTTCATCTAACTAAAAGTCTATAGGACTCCGCTGTAAATATCCTTTATCTTTCCCCTTTGTGTACATACCATTAATATATAATCTGACTATCTAAACTGTGGTTTGTATGTGTATTTTTACATAGTGTGTGTGTGTGTATATATAAGTATATATACACATACACACATAATAAAGAAGCTTATATACAATGCATAAATAATATAAAACCTAATAAAAACCATCTGTCCTTTTTCTGTCTGTGCAGTGCATCTAGTTATCATTCCAGAACAAGTCATCCCTAACGTCTGCAATTGCCACAAGGTATTTTTCCTCCAGCATTTTTAATTCTAATTCGTCCTGTTTATTACACGGGGAAAGAGATCCTTTTTCCATACATCCCATCTGTTACCCCTCTTATCATTTCTCTTGTGCTGTGAACTACCCAAAGGGTCACCAGTAGCTATTCTCTTTCTATCCCCATGGGTCAGTGTTTAGCCCTTACTATAGGGCTTACTCTTTTGCAAGAAGTCACCCGTCCCCTTATTTCCTAGTCTGAAGAGGGCAAATTGAATGACATCATCCAGGTTGATTAGACTTCTCATAACTGGTAATGGATTTTTCTTTTGCCACTGAAGGGGGACGCTGAGCTCTTGCTTCCTATATCACTGCTTTGATCTCTGATTTACATACCCAAGCTGTATCAGTTATTTTTAATTCTGACTGGGTAGTAGGACATTGGATTCTCTTAAAGCAGTCTGCATCACTTAATTTTAAAGGGATGGTGCATAATTCCAACTATCAATTTTGGAACTGTCTTTAGCCAGCTGTTCACGTAGCCCTAGATCCAAAGCCAATTGAAATGAATGGGAGTCTTTCCATGGACTTCAATGGGTATTGTATTAGGTTTTTTAATTTCTAGTTATCTAAACTTAGCATACTCATGGCTCCTTCTGAGAAACGAAATTGCCAGCTGCCTTTTATTTTCAATAAAATCAGTTTATATGATAGATACATACTGATGTTAATAGAAACCCAGTCTTTTTAGCCAAGGTAAGAAATTAAATCCTATTTCTATAATCGCAGCAGGAAAGAAGTTATTAAAAATGGTGAAGTGGAAAATTGATATTTGGATTGACATTTGAAACTGGTGCTTTGTCCTTCTGTTGCACATTTGTTACTGTTTTAACCATGTGTTGCTGAATGCAACAGCAGTTGGGGGATCTTAATCGAGTACGTTATATAAATTTTCCCCCAATCCCTCCGTTTCCTCGTAAATACATGTGTATTTGGAAAGAATTCCCTACTAATTGGTGCACCAAAACATCAAGCAGAGAGCCCTACAGCATTATGATCTGGAAGAATGGGTCCTTGGCTAGGATCTGAGTTCTAATTCTGGCTTTATCACCAAATCACGCTGTGGCTTTGTGCAAGTCCCCCCCTGCCTCAGTTTCTTCATCCCCAAAATGGGAAACGTACCTACCTAGCTATCTCCCAAGGGTGTTGTAGGGATTAATTAATTGTGTAGTGGCTTTGTATATGTAAATCATGAAACAAATGTGAAGTGTTATTACTCGCCTACTAATATCACTATACTGTTTCTGCTATTAGTGTCTTTCTTGTGCCAGTTGGCTGCATTATTACGTCTGATTGAATGGGCAAGGCATGCAGAATTAGGTTTATTACCGATGTCACACTTCCACTTAATTATCTTGACTCCAGGGTGTCCTAATCGTTGCTTCACAGTGAGTATCATTAACTAAAGACTAGGAGCTGTGCTCTTTCCTTTGCACTAGCATGATATGCTATTACATGAATCCACTCTTTGTAAGCACTAGTCGTTTAAGAAGAATTTGAGTGTTCCCATTCAGAAACGTTATACTTAAAGACTTTTTAAAAAGTATTGTCCTGATATGCATTTCCAATAACTTCACAAGCCTAAGGTCCACTTGAAAAGCGATGATTGGCTATTACGAGTGATAATCTGAAGTTTCACAAGTATCTAGAATGGACTGATAGAGAGGAGGAAAAATATTGATCAAAGTAACTTTCCCACCTATCAGAACAAACCCCTCATGCTTGACAGTGCTTTCCCAGACTGAAAAAAAAATTCCACTCATCAGTCTGACCCCCAGCCTTACCAACACAGAATAGTCTTGACTAACGAAGCATGTGGCATCATTCTGGGGTAAAGAGCAACATGCTCCATTGAGAACCGATATTGATGAAGGTCCCAAGAATGATTGTCAAACCTCTCAAATATCTGTTTCTGAATCTGTATGTGACTGACTATCTTCTCTCCAGATCAGGACTGGTTTCTAAATATCTTTAGCTCCATTTGATTGCAAACGGAGGGGTCTCAAGTAAATGGTATGTGCTGTACTTTTCTTCAATAAGATGGCTCAGCACCATCTAGTCAAGATGGAATAGGATGTGTTTAGGAGCAAGTCTTGCTATATTCTACAACAAACTATTGGAGATCCAATTTAGCTAATACCTCTTCTATATTTCACAATTTAAAGGGTTTTTTTTGTATGATACTACAAACAGATTTGAGATGAAATCATTTGATTTGTCTGTTGCCATTTTTAAAATGACAGGAATTCTGAAATGCCTGAGCAGTGATTTTAAAAACAAAATATTAGGAAATAATGCAACTAAATGTGTTGAACATTCATTGCTAGTCACGCTATCTCAGATCAATGAGCTGAAAGATGGCCCACTGATTAGAGCATTAACCTGGGGTATGGGCAGGGCCGGCTCCAGGCACCAGCTTAACAAGCAGGTGCTTGGGGCTGCCACTCGGGAGAGGGGCGGCACGTCCAGCTATTCGGCGGAGGGTCCCTCACTCCCGCTCGGAGCGAAGGACCTCCCGCCGAATTGCTGCCGCAGATCGCGATCGGGGTTTTTTTTTTTTTTTTTTTTTTTTTTGGCTGCCTGTGGCGGCAAAATCCCTGGAGCCGGTGCTGGGTATGGGAGACCCAGTTCAATTCCTGCTGTACCATGGACATCCTCTGTGATCTTGGGCAAGTCAGGTAAGCTTTCTCTACCTCCATTCTCTGTGAATAAAATGGGGATAAAAACACTGGTTAACCTTGCAAGGGTGCACATCAAAGACAGGTGCTCAGATACTGTAATGATCTGTAACAAGCCTCGTCTACATTTAAAAATTAGATTGACCTAGCTACATCGCTCAGGACTGTGAAAAGTGTTGTGCCCTGAGCAGAGCACCATGGTTAGGTCTACCTAGCCCCCAGTGTAGATGCGGCTAGATCAACAGAATAATTCTTCCATCACCCTAGCCTACTGCCTCTTGCAGAGGTTGATTAACTACAGCAATGGGGAAAACCCCTCTATCTGTGTAGGAAATGTACAAGCTACAGCACCAGTGCCTTAGCCTTGCCTTAGCTTTGCTGCCTTAGCTTTGCTGCTGACTACAGCTTGTCTTTGGCTAAAGCCTATCTTCCAGAAAGGCATCCAGGCTTGATCCTTTGATAGCTTGTTCCTTCACGGTTAACATTTTTTTTGCCTGATTTCCAAATTAATTTGCCCAGCTTTAGCTTCCAGTCATTGGTGGTGATTATGCCTTTCTCCACTAGATTAAAGGGTTCTTTAGTACCAGGTATTTTCTTCCTGTACACTGTCATCAAGTCACCTCTAACTCTTCTTTTCGCTGTGCTAAAAAAGATTGAGCTCTTTAAGTCTCTCACTGTTAAGGAATTTTTTTCCAGCCCTCAAATCATTTTTGAGGCTCTTTTTTCTGCATTGTCTCCAATTTTTCAACATCTTTTTAAAATGTGGGCCCCAGAACTAGAGGTGGTGGTGGTATTATTATTATTATTTGTTTTACTGTAGTTCCTAGTTATGGACCAGAACCCCATTGTGTTAGTATTCCAGCATTAGTCTCACCAGTGCCATCTAGAGGTAAAATCACTTCCCTGCTCCTAATCACTTCTTCCCTTGTTTATACAGCTAGGGTCAGATTAGCTCTTTTTGCCACCGCATCATACTAGATCAGTGGTTCTCAAACTTTTGTACTGGTGACCCCTTTCACACAGCAAGCCTCTGAGTGTGACCCCCCCCCTTATAAATTAAAAACACTATTTTATATTTAACACTATTATAAATGCTGGAGGCGAAGCGGGATTTGGGGGTGGAGGAAGACAGCTCGTGATCCCCACATCTTAACCTCGCAACCCCCTGAGGGGTTAAGACCCCCCAGTTTGAGACCCCTGTACTAGAGCTCATGTAGAGTTGCTTGTTCACTATGACTGCTTTTGTGTTTGGTGTAGGTGAGGTGGATGTGGGATTGGTGAAGAAGCAGGAGTCGCCCCTTTGAAAAGATCTATTAAAGAAACCCCTGTTGGGGAGATAATCAATTAAAGACATCCAGGTTGGTGATTTTGGGCCAATGTCTGGCCTGTCTGAATAAAGCTGATATAGTTGATTATTCTGTTGTGATCTAACTCCAAGACCGGCATGCATGATGCTGCAGGCCCAGTTTTGGCATGGTTGGTTCTGAGTGATCCACCAAACTCATGCAGATTAATAGGAGTGCAGTGGCTGTGTGGGTTTTTGTTGAACATAAGAATGGCCGTACTGGGTCAGACCAAAGGTCCATCCAGCCCAATATCCTGT